>CAJQZM010011871.1:0-27332 GCA_907164665.1 Colias nastes | reverse complement strand
GCCGCTCACGCTCGCGCCGCTCATTGACGCGCGGGACTCGCGCCCAGGGGACTGGGAGGTCAGGTTCAACCTGGATAGGGGAAAAAGGTGGATAGAGGAAAAGAAAGAAGAAAATTCAATGTTTGACAAAAATATTGAATGATCGATTATAACCTAATTTTACAAACTTAGTTACCCTATTATTACTATTCTTTTTAAATAATGTACTTAAATAAAATAAAAATTCAATTGTGATTTTTCAAATTGTACTGGTTTGTCTCTCCACTTAACTTAGAATTAAAAACTTTACAAAAATGCTGTACGTACACCAACCATTTATCATAACACAATAAATAAAGGCACAAAAAATCTATCCACATTGATACTATATACCCCCAATCTAAACTCCTTCTTCCTTATTACCCCACATATCCTACACATGCTTACCTATCCTCCTCGCCCTCGATAAGCGCGCGGTACGTAGCGATCTCGTGGTCGAGCGATATCTTGATGTCCATGAGTGTAGCGTATTCCCGCAACTGCGCGGCCATCTCGTCCCGCAAGCGAGCCAACTCTTGTTCGAGAGACGCCAAGTCTTCAGCGTGACGGGCACGTTCCGACTCCAGTTGACGTTCTAGTTCACGGCAACGGTTCTGTGGGATAAATTGTTATTAGAAAATATCTAATGTAATTAGAGATATATTTTATGGAAAAAAATTTTTTGTTTGAACACACAAGTACATTAGGAAGATTCTATACAGGATCTATTGGAATTTAACAAATCTTCAGATCAAATATTTCATAAGATTATCAAAGAAAATGAAATTTAATTCGCGGGTTCTAATCCCGCCTCGTGTTCTACTTAATTTTCTATTCTTTAAAAATGTCTCAAATGAAATTCTTGTAAATACTATCGAAGATTCAGTTTTATGTCGGCAAAAAGAACTAAAATATAACAAATTTAGTACGCTTTATATTTCTTGTACTAAAATTTACCTATGAAAACATGAAACTTACGCTAAGCGCGGCATTCTTGTTCTCCAGATCGTTGAGCGTCGAGTTGAGGCTGTCAATGCGTGTGCGCATCGTGCGCAGCTCCTCCACGGCCACGGTAGCCGCATTGCTGTTGCGGTTCGACGCCGCTTGCAGGTTCTTCAACTGCTTGCGATATAATATTTATTTGTAATTAAATAGCACAAAATTATTTAACTACGTCATTGTTTAGATTCTAATTATTCTTAGACATGTTTTGTGTTTTTGTTTCTATGAAATGTATATGACATAAATAAACACTTATATCTCTCCTTTTTGTTTTTATTTTTTAAAACAAAGTTAATTGCATGTAATTCAACCGTATAATAATTAAGACATATATCCTAAATGAGCTGACTCTAAATATTATTTTGCAATACCCAATGCTAAACAAAATCATTATAATTTTCAACTTCACATAGTTTTGATAAAAATAAATATCTCTTGTTATGTTTACTACATGTCATATCAATTTCAACCATGATCTTAATCACATAGCTTACATAATAGCAATTTATTTATAACGAAACATTACAGAGCGATCCCTGCGATATTTTTCAAGATAAGATATCGTAATTATCGCGCCTGCTATCGTTGTGTGTAAAGAAATTTCTTTAAGTATATATAAAAAACCTTCAAACAATATTATAATAATGCACAAAGATATTTATCTTTGTGCATGTGTACTTCTTTAGGCGCATTGAGAGTAAAATTTCAAAGTCGCGTCATGGAGTAAGGCGACAATTTTGGTATCTTTGAATCTTGCCAAAGAAGTTTCACTCCTGACACGTGTGCTCAGCACCCACGCTCTTTTCTTATTAATGCATGTACCTACATGCTCACATCGTTACCAATGATAAAATGAATAAAAAACGCTGTTTGAGGAAGTTACGATAATATAAAGATATGTATACCTTATTTTCATAGAGAGCTTCGATTTCATCCCGGTTGGCCTTGATATTGGCCTCCTGTTGTTCACGCAGCTCTTGCAGGCTCTGTTGTAACTTAGCTTCGTATTGCTGGGCAAGACGACCATCTGTATTGAAAAGTTTAAATTATTTTCAAATTGAGTAAAAAGTTAATTGTTGAATTAAACTTCATTATTAAAGTAACAATTTTCAATTTCGAAGTTATCATGAAATGAAAACAACAAACACTCGATAAGATAATATTAATGACAAAGCACAATAATACAAAGTATTTGACTGCATTTTAACACGTAAATACTTAAACCGGAAATGTTATTTGTTTATTTTTTCTACATAACAAATATATATATAGCAAAGCAATATATTATGCTTAGGTATTTTTAATTACAATGTATAAATGAACGCGTTTTTTTTAAATGTGCTTTAATATACGTGATTATAAAATGACTATGACATTTTGTATTATTAATGATTATAATATCATCTTGAGTATAAACATAAAATTTTAGTAAATATGTAAAATAAACAAATTAGAACATTCAACATCAAAATTTCTGCTTATATTCGAATTTTACTGTATTTATAAATATTATTTCAAAACTCGTTACAGATAATTTAAGTCTAATTAATTCCTCTTTGTAATGCTTCGATAACCTCGAAATAAATCTACGTACCTACACAATTTACCGAAATATATGAGCACAAGTTTTTAAAACATTTAGTAGAACTTGGAATAACTTTCGTCTATAAAATTATCCAAACCGTATAATATTATGTATTACGAAACCAGAAAAATGTAATGGTGCTATAATTCCATTAAAGGAAGTAAATACTTACCAATTTCAGAAATCTCGACCTGTCTGCGTGTACGGGTCTCTTGTAACTCTTGTTGGAACACCTGGTCCTTGAAAGAGAGCTCCTCCCGCAGACTTTGCACCGTGTTCTCCATATCGATGCGGCAAAGCATCTCCTCCTCGAGGGTCTTACGCGTGTCGGCGTATACTTTACGCAATTTCTCCAATTCCTTGGCGAGGTCCTAGTAAAAATCGTAAATTTTATAATTAAACATACAAAACTATTCGCGCGCGAATTTGCAAAACTATTGAAAAAGTTATGGAAAAATATTATGAATAAAATTTGCGCGGCAATTTTTGAAAAAGGAATTATTTTCTTTTTCACAGACGTGAAATGGAAACTCGTAGAACTGGTTTTTATCAAAAACAATACAAAGTTCAATGCACATTTAATTAGAATAATTGGGAATAACATTGAATATTGATGTGTGTCTGCTAAAAATTAAAATACATACTCTAGCTTCATCTTGAGCCTTCTTTTTATCAGCAAGGGCAGTGTTGTATTTGTTGCTTTCTTCCGTGAAACGCGATTCGTAGTGACGCGCCAAATTGTCTGCTTGTTGCCAGTCTTTTGTCTTTTTGTCCAAGCTAAATAAGATGAGCATGCGAATTAATGAAAGTCCAGAAATTCATAATATTATAATAAATGTAATTAATATTTATCTTCGATCATGCAATGTTAAAATATTATATTTAATACATAATTATCTATACATATAGTTAAATATTTAAATATAGCATTATAGGACATAGGTAGTTAGGTCTATTTTTTATTTTCCAGTAAGCGTAATGGGTAAGATAATAATTTTTGGTTGCAGAAAATAATAAAGTTTGGAAAATCCAAAAGTGCACGACTCATAATGCTCATTTAATTATGAAATATAAAAAAAAAAAAAAAAATATATATATATATAGATATACAGTCTTGTAGTTTTCGTTTTTTATTAATTGCAATTAAACGACACTGAATTAATTAATCATTCGCATTCAGTGACCTACAATCGTCAATTAGAATATTTTAAAAAAAAATTTAACTCAAATGATGGATTTTTTCACAAGTTATAGTGTTTTCAGGTTTCACACATGACGGACAGGAAAATTTTTTGACCTATTTCGGTGTTTTTTTCCAATTCTATTGAAGTAAATCAATTTTTAAAAAGTATGGGATTAATCTCCATTAAATTATCTCGACAATAGTATGCAAAATATCTTGATTCCGTGAACTAACAAGGCTATAATAATAAGAATAGCTGCAAAAATGAGGCGAAAAAAATTTTTCGATCGTAAAGCACTCTCTGATGCTTCGCATCATGGTCGTGCAAAAGACAGAGGCGGAACGCATATTCATTATCTAGATACCGCTACTGAATTGAATTTTGTAAAATCACCCCTAAATATTGAACTATTAATCTCAGAGTCCCCTTCAATGACGTTGAATGCTATAATGGCGTGAGCAACCAAAAATTGCCTGGTAGTGCTGGTCACCAGGCAATTTTGTCGGCAAAAGTTAAGCAATAGATTTTTTTATTCTTAACAAAAAATTATGAAAATAAGGTACAAAAGAATATTACACATGCCATGTATAACCACGATTTGTACACAATGACAGCATAAAATATTGTACATATATCCAATTTTTATGCACTCACGTCACGGTTTACAATTTACATGATCAAATTTACAAAGCCGTAAGAAACAGCGTTTTAAGCTTTATTCATACGGAATAAAGATTAGAACTGCGAATGTTTTCGTTATCCCCTGTGACCATTGGGTACTATTTATAATGATTACGTAACATAACTTAGTCAGACAGTTTTACGGCAAAGACTAGTAGTTCGGTACAAGGTAATGGTGTCATTGACAAAATAAGCACTGTAAATAAACAACCTCATTGAAGGTTGAGATTCTACTATACAACCAACTAATATCCATCACACGATTACTTCATTCTCGTGTCTAGATAGGTATAAAACCAAGGGATTTCAGTTCAATTTTAACGTAATCTATCGTACCTAATAGTTTACAAAAACAAAATATTAACAGGAGTTTTTAAACGATATATTGCCATCGATACTTGGAAAAAAAGCTTGGCTTTGAACCGCTACCTTATCACCACCCCTGCTACTCTATGTACGCTTACGAGTTACGGCGGCTAACTATGAATAACAATGGTTTAACTGAAGTAATCTTAATTTACAGGAAAGTCTTGAATTAAATTTTCTTCAATATTATTTTATACCATTTCTTACTCTATACATAGGTACATAAGAAATACACATGTGATGGAAATTGCGAAATAACGGATAACTCTACGCGGGAGATCATGCGTGCTTTGTTATAAATATATCCCGTACAAAATAAATATAAAATAGAGCACATTTATTATAAAATTTATAATGATAACAACGATGTTAGGTTGACCTCATTTGAAAATCTTTATAATCGAGGGGGCAAGGGTACGTCACGGTTATATTTGATATAATTACGTCATCGACGCGACTCGCGAGCTTTACGATTTACATTCTCACATAATCGCCGGATGTTATTTTAAGTATCGTAAAATTTTAACATCATCATTGATTGTACATTATTGAATATAATTTATAGGGTTCCGTACCGAAGGGTAAAACGGGACCCCATTACTGAGACTTCGTTGTCTGTCTGTCTGTCTGTCTATCTCATAAACCATGATAGCTAGAAAGCTGAAATTTTCACAAATGATGTATTTCTGTTGCCGCTATAACAACAAATACTAAAAATTATTAATAAAAATAAAATATTAAGGGAGGTCATAGTTCGGAAACATTCGTGCGCAAGTACGACTCGCACTTGGCCGGTTTTTTTGATTTTAGTATTTTATCATTATTGGGTTTTAAGTAAAATGATGTCACACAAGTTATTTGTCATGTTTACATATTTAATTGTTTGTAATTCTGAGGGCGTAAGCCGTAAGGTCGATTCGATGTGACTTAGTTCTCATGGTCAACAACCTGAAGTCAAGGTAGCCCTACCCATCTGGATAGCCTATAAATAGTGCTGTCATAAATACCTATAAAATGTATGACCCAATGACTCAAAATGTATAAACTTAGATAGGCACGACAGTACAAGATCATACTGTTGCATTTTTAAACTATGACTACAACTACTTATTATGAAACGAATTTGTCTGTTATGTCTGTTTGTCTGTCAATGTGTGTCACAATAAATTTCAAAACCATTTTCATTCTGTTTTTACCTATGTAAATCAGGGTTTTATAAGATGGTTTTAATTCATAGAGTACTAGGTTTCCGCCCGCGGCTTCGCCCGCGCAGTCAAAGAAAAACCCGCATAGTTCCCGTTCCCGAGGGATTTCCGGGATTGCGTTATTTTCCCGGGATAAAAAGTAGCCTATGTCCTTTCTCGGGTATCAAAATATCTCCATACCAAATTTCATGAAAATTGATTCAGTAGTTTAGGCGTGATTGAGTAACAGACAGACAGACAGAGTTACTTTCGCATTTATAATATTAGTATGGATAGACAATGCAAGCAAATCCGCAGGCTGAAAACTATTGTATAATAAAACAAAATATTAGGAAGTTATGACAATCCATGGTGGATATGATGCATAATTTGTCAGATGCAGGAAATTTAATTAAAGACCTCTAGATTCTACACTTATCAACAAACTTCGAAGTGGTAAACAAGAAAAATATTTGATCTAAATATTAATTATAAATTATAATTAAGCAAGTTTGAGGCTACTTATTAGGCTATCCAAATGGGACAATCTCAAGTAAAAATAAAAATGTTAATTGATACACAATTGAATTTTTCCCAAAATTGGTACTCATAGGTTTAATATTCGCTGAAATCATGACACAAGTTTCACTGAGAGTGAATTTCTATGAGGCAATTGCATCTCTTTCCACTAAATAGAAAGACAATACTTTTGATTCAATAAAATTAAATACTGCCAATATGGCAAAAGGAACAAATAAATCTGTGTCAACCCTCTTTTTCTGTATCAATTATTCATTTAAATAATTATCTCAAATAACAAATAAAACAATAAATTAGTTTAACCATATACAAATGCAATATTTATTCAGGCATGTAGGTATATTTATTATAAAATGTATTTTGTAGGTTAAGCAAACTTTGTATTAGTCATTCAATAATTTTCTTGTAATACAGGGAATAAAACATATTTAATATGAATTTGCCAAATGTTATAGTAATTAATAAGGAAAATCAATTCAATAAGCAATACTTATTGCTTTAACAAACAATTTGTTCATCATTTTATAAATTTGACAAATAGTACTACCTAGTGTTATTTATAGCCTCGGATAATATTTATTTGGATTTAAATGTGAAAATTACTAATAACTAAAGAAACTTACATATATCACATATGTTTACAAGAAAATGCAAATAGAGAATCAAATAATGAGTAAATAACCTTGACTGAAATAGATTGTAAATGAGGACATTAAGCCATTTTTTATTATTTAGGCCAAGATTATACGAAGCTTATTAGATTTGTGAGGTAAATCTAAATTTGATTGTTTGTTTCTGTTTAATGCTGGTCAGGTATTTCAGAAGGTTCACAGAATGTTGTACCTACCTAACATTTGTTTACAAACATTGTATACAAAGTTATTTGAGTGAAATGGTTAGCTGAAACATTAAATAGGCATGTTGGTAGTATACAATTGGTTTGTTATATCGAGGTATGATGTCACTGTGTCGTAAAGGCGAGGTCGCGCGCGCTCGTCATTGCGTGCCCGAAATGAAATGCCGCCGATGACGTAAACTGTGCTAAGGTTAGCCGGAAGAAATTTCAATAAAAATAACCTATCTAAGCTAAAATATAAGCACAAATAAAACGCATTCCAATTAAATAGAGCTTACTATAATATAATCCTTACATTGTTATGAAAATTTATTACTACATACCGTTTCTTTAGGTCATCGTTTTCTTCGTACAATCTCTTGAGATCGATTTCCAACTTAGCTTTCTCGCGGGATGTATCATCTAACAGTTTTCTGGCATCTTGTAATTCATGCTCATACATTCCCTTTATGTTGGAAACCTCGCGTGTGACGACCTCCTGTGTGGTTTGTATTTCACGACGAAGCCCCGAATTCTCGCTTTCGAGTTGGCGTACTTTATCGATATAGGCTGCAAGGCGGTCATTGAGATTTTGTAAATGCTCCTTTTCTTGTAAACGACTGTGTCTCGTTGGACTTAGAGGGCTATTCGGCCGGCCGGCAGAACTAGAAGGGCGGCTACCAACAGGAGTGCTTGATTGTGGTGGGCTTTGCACTGATGACACAACACTTATGTTAGAAGACGACGAAACAGTCTTTTTAGATTTTGTTGACATTTTGAATATTTTTTTCAGTCACTATTTTCTAAATACACGCGGAAATAATTCCACAACACCTTATTATCGAAGGCAAGCGTACAACTCCGTTTCTCTTCAACCTGTAAACCCAAGCTAATGTGGTCACGTGACCGTTGACGGCGTTGAGTCATACTAAATGTTACCAACATTTATGTCAATTAATACAGATAATAAAATTCCGATACTGTTAAAAACTCTGCATCTGTCTTTTTAATTTAAATATTTCAATAATTTCACGCAAATGAAAATTTTTTAAATGTATCGTACTCTGAAATATTTTATTTAAAGTGAGAAATAAATATGATTAAGTTGGGAAAATAAAAAATAAGTTGCAACAAGCCAGATTTACCAAATGAATTAGTTTTAACAATCATCGATCGATTGTAATAGCATCCATATTGTGTTTTTTTTATATAAAGTTATGAAGATACAATACGCAGTGAATACGCACCATGAGAGAAGCTTGAGGCACCACTCTGGCACCACTACATTGCTGTGCATAAAGCCTAACATTCACTACACGAATCGCGAAATCCGTCATCGTAGTATTTGTATTCTCTTTGTCCGTCATCTGCATCGTCCACTCACAAAGACGTTAAGGTAAATATTAAACGCACAGATTAAACGTCTTTGGTTTTTACTGTTCTGTGGTCCACACCAAGGTAGTTTTCCAATTACAGAGCATAATGCGACTCAGTGGCGCACAATGCCGAATTATGCTGATGCTTAATTGGAACGTGAAATGCACCAGCAGGTTGCGCTAAGTTCAGTGTTGAAAAAAAAAATATTCATAGAGTTAGCAATAACCTCATTAATGTGTAAATAAAGTGGTATACATAATAATTGGTTGAAAACTATTTACGGTTATTTTAAGTAATTTGGATTTTGATTATTTCATTAACATTTTTTTCAATGTTTGTACCTTCATCCATACTTATATTTATTTTTTTTAACACAATTTGAATTAACTTTGATTATTTCGAAAAAACTACAATGAAACGAAAGCTTTAAATTTTTTTCCAACAATTAATAATATTGATAAATCGATTGCACGATTCAATTCACGCGCATTACTTTTAACCGTGTTTTCCAATTACAGAGCATAATAGAGCATAATGCGACTCAGTGGCGCACTATGCCGAATTTAAAGGGGAAAAATTAAAATTCTGTCACTGAGTTGGCATCGATTGCACGCATCACGCGCATTACTTTTAAGAGTGCTCGATTGTGCGAAGCGTTGCTGTCGTTGAAACATTCAACGTTAAGCATTATGCCGCATAATGCGCTCTAGTGCTGTAATTGGAAAACTACCTAAGAGTGCTCGATTGTGCGAAGCGTTGCTGTAGTTGAAACATTCAACGTTAAGCATTATGCCGCATAATGCGCTCTAGTGCTGTAATTGGAAAACGGGGCAAGTCCATACACTACTCAAGCAGACACTCGCGTCGCGACGGTAAGCGCTCCGAACCGAAAACAAACACATTCACACGCAGATTTGTCTGATGGCGATGGTGATAGTGGATGAATGCACCTCTGAATGGTAGATAAAAGTCTAGTCGTACGCATAAAATAACAATTTACTAAAAAGCCTGAAAAACTAACTTTAAAACACGATCCGTATTTTATTATGCACTAAATAATATATTGAACATACTCTGTGGTAGTTAAACATCAAAGGTAAATGTCAATCTGTAAACTTTTTAATGTCAAAAAAATAATTATCACTGTCGAATGTTGTTAGAGATTTCTGAATAATAATTATGTTCGTGATTGATAACTCCGTACAAATAAAGGAACTCATGTGTATTAATTATAAAAGGAAATCAAATATAATGTAATAATACTTAATCTTGTAAAAATCTTTACTTTTTTCTAAGTGTTTCTGGAGGTTTCCTTGTCACAAATTGTAACTTTCAGCTGATTGTTGTTTACGCAAAAATTTAGAAATGTATTCTTTTGAGGGCGACTTTAGAAGGAAACCTCAGCAAAATCTAGCAGGTGCTAGTGCTCAGCGTAAGACTGATAGGGATAGTCTTATACACCAGTCGCAATTACAACGACAAAAACGAGAGGTAAGTTTTAGAGAGAGTAAAAATAACGACGACAGCTTCTATGTTTTTGTGTACACGCATGTGTATGCTTCGTATTAATTCATACTACCTATTTCAGGAACATAGAAGAAGACTTATTAGTACGATAAAAATCCAAGCTTATGTTCGAAGTTATCTCACTAGAAAGCACTGTAAACAACATGAAAGGCATAATTTTGATAACCTATTCTCTCGAATCGTGAATGACGATCATGCAATTTTATCAAGCCTTGTCGCCAAAATATTGTTCTTTTATGATCACAAAACAGACTGTAACAGATTGGTGAGTTTTTATTTCTTATTAGTTATTCCTTATGCAATGAAATTTTCCTGAAAACATTATAAGTATCAACATTTAAAATGCTTTTAAATGTATGAAGGTATCTAGATTCCAAATATGTACTTTGACATATAATGCAGCAGAGGAGATTTAATTCATTTGAATTATTTAAAATATATCAAAGAATTGCATTTGTAGAACTGGAAAATAGTAAATTTAATGAAATTAACATTTTGTTTTAACTCGAGTCATAGATTTGAATTAATTTCCAATAAGAAATTGTCAAATTTGCCCAAAAAACATGAAATGTTCATGTTTTTGAATGAAAAAAATTATTTTAAGATTGAATTTTTTTATTCAATTCCAAATTAAGTTGTACTTTAAATACTAAAAAATGAGACAGTCAACAAAATCTTTAGTTTTATTGGCCAATAAAGTGAAGTCCCGTTTCCCCTAGTAGGGTATGGGGCATTATTCATACATCTGTTTCTCTGATGCTTTTTTCTTTAAGGACAAGTAAGTGATCTGTCTTCTTCTTCACCGGGAATCAAACCCAGGACCCCTTGATTCTATGCTCACGCATTAACCACTCTACCAAGGAGGCGGTCAATTGTCCAGTAGGGTGATAAATTATGTTATATGATGTAGTTTATTTTAATTTGCATGAATTGACTATTTTTCCTATTTTTAGGTTTCAATATCACAAATTTTACTCAAGCAATGGCAGAAGGTATTTCAAAGTAGTGGTTCATCAATACAAATAAGAAGATTGTTAGTTTTACACTTACGGCTATTGCAAGATGACTCAGAGGTAATTCATTTATTTATTTGTGTATAAAATTATATTAAAATTTGCCGAAATCTCACCAAAAAGGTGGGATTGAAAAGTGAAAATATTACCTCAAATGTCTCCATTAATCTATGCAATTTGTATAAATTTACTTCTCATTAAAACTATGATTAGGTGCCCTTAGCTGTACCGTTACGAATGTTCGAAGTTTTTACATCAGCCAATACAGTAACAAATGTGATGAATCGTGAAGATGCCATCAATACTGTTGGACGAACTTTCCTTTATCTTGTCAAAAGAGGTGAGTTAAAGCCTTAGAAGTAATTAACACAATACCTGTACAAATAATTGCTAATTTACACTGTAAATGCTCATTTTATTGTTGCAATGAAAAGTCTTGGTCTAAATGTATATTCTTCAGTTTGAATATTAATATTCATTACAATGCAGGTTCTCTGTTATTTTTCTGCTAAGATTTTGGTTTAATCCCAATGTGATGCATTGCTATTTTTCTAGAAGTGCTTGTTTTTACAGTTGTTCCACTTTAGTATAATAGGAAATCAAAATATCCTGGTTTAAATATGTATTATTTTATATTTCAGGCTACTTTAAAGATATATGTCAGCTTATATGTAGGCGAACACCTCCACTGTACGGGCCGTCGCCGAATCCGCCGACTCCACTCTGTGGAGCCCTTTTTGATCTAATACAAAGACCGTTAAGCATCACAAGTAGAGTGAATATAGCTGAATATGAGTAAGTAATAACTTTTTTACAGATTATTGAATTCTATTCATAGTGAACTTTATATTAGTGTCTAATCTAATTCATTTTAATTGATAGCTAAAATTTACGATAATATTATAATTCTCAAAAAAAAAATCTTAATAAATATTGACATTGTTGCGTTTGAAAACACCCATCATGAATTACTATCTAATTTTATTTCAGTGATACAATTATGACGGAGTTTACGTCGGCATTTCTATGTAAGCCATATCCTGAACCAATAGAAATGTTCATCATACCAGCACTGACTGGCGATGCAAATAGACCTTTCCCCTTTGTCTCGTTGATACAATGCCTGCAAGATGATTCTAAGTATAATGACGGGAGACTCTTGAATGACTCCTGGTTATTGCATTCTGTTTTAATGTTGGAACCTGTTGGTTTTGGTATGTGTTTTAATGATATTTCTTGAAGATAATTATATACTAGATTAATAGTTACAAACTAAAATGTAATTAAACAGTCTTAAAACATAAAAAGGATTTTAATTAAAATTTAATTTAATTTTGTGTTCTTGCAATTTTAATTCAATGCATGGGTTAAATTTACTATTGCAACTGTTGTATCTACGGTTATAATATTTTAAATCATGTTTCAGTTAATGATGTGCGAAAATTAGATCACACAAGACTGCCGCTCAATAGAATTGTACTCAATTACCTTAAGGTCTTAGCTAAACTAACAGTGAATGCGTGCAATAAACAAATAACGTACGAGTATGAAGACTCATTGTACAGTCAAGAAACAGCTGCCGACAATGACGACGATGATAGTGATAGCGAAAGTGAACCTAATCCCACTTCAGTTAGAGAACAAAATCTATTGACCAAATGTGTGGAGACGTTGAATGAACCTGAGCGTTGTGTTATGAAAACGTGCGCACAGATCGTAGAAAGTGACTTGAGTGATGAATTTTTGGACTCCATGTCTCAGATATGTCATAATTTACTATTGAGTCATCGGATGGCATTACATAAATATAGGTAAGCTTTTCTTTCTTTGTACTGAATACAATGAGAAATTTATTTAGGATTTAAAATCAAAATGTTATATTATTTTCAAAAAGTGATTATAAAAAGATTGAATTTTAACCATCAAATTTGAATTTTATTGCTTAGCTGTCATTTTTTGTCAATCAAAAATGTTTAAAACGTACAATTTTCTTTTAGGTTACTATACACGCTAGCTTTCAAACCGATTTTCCTACGTGGTTTATGGCAATGGCTGACAAGTATGTCTCACGAATCGTCGTTCGGTGGGTCGAATACGCCGCTAATATCAGCTTTGTCCCGTGGCATGGGAGCAGATACCTCAGTCATTGGAGTACATAGACTGTTAGCACCGTTGGCTGTGTTCTGTGCATTGTTCACTCTGCTGATCGGAACTCTGCATGATACCGAGTTCTTTAGGGACATGGACGGCGACGATAAGATATGCCGTGAGTTGCATTTTTTGTAGTATGTTAATTAAATCATTCGGTCAGTAAAAGTTACAATATATTCTCCAACTTACCTTTAAATTATAAAAAAATTTTTTTTTGCTTTTCATTTCAAACTTTTACTTAACAAATAAGTTATGTCTATGTGTATGTAGCGACACCTCGCTCTGAATCGCGCAAGCGAAATGTTTTCGCTACAGAGCATAAATACAAGTTTCCAACATCATTTATTGGGGCCTTAACGGCCGGCCAGTCGAGTAGACTGGTCGAGGATCCTCCCTTTTTCGATGGAGGAATTCAACCTTCCTTCCTCCACATGTACTCAAAAATATTTTTATATGATTCTTGTGTTTTTTTTACCATTCATACTTTTTTCCAGTTCCAAACATGTCAAACAGTTCGCCCGCTGGGCGTGTCCACGCGTTCGATTTTTCTGAACTGAGTGGATTGTGCCGTACACTGAAACAAGTGTGTCTCGGCTTAGTGGAACTAGTGTATCCAGAAACCAGGCCGTTTGTAGTAGTACAATACAAAGATTCTGCGGGAGGTTCTCAGAGTGATGTGTCTGGGAAGAATTTGACGCCGGCTTGGACGCATTTGTTCAAGGTTTGTTATAATAAATGCTCGAAAAACTGTTATTTTATTTATTAAGCTATTGCATAGCTCCTATCGCGGGCCTTGAGCGCGGGGACCGAATCCAGAAATTCCGTAACGAAAAAACCTCACGCTCCCCACTCCGACGGGCACGGAGGTGTGGCTTGAAGGCATAGCATGCAATAGCTCTACCGCGGCAGTCCCCGAGTGCCACACGTCTTTTTTATTTATTTTACTTCAGATTGTACATCCATATTTTGTTATTAAAGTTCTTAAAACTATGTTTGTATCAATTACAAAATTAATAAAAATTACAGTTTCAATAACTACAGTCTACTTGCGACATGGATTTTAGCCCAATGTTGCTACTACTACTGTCCTACCGGTCGACGAAATCAGTTTCGATGCTGCTATCTTTTGTTTTTCAACTATACTATCTAATTATCTATTACTTCCACCTAAATTACCTTACAATGTATTAATTTAAAAACATTTTCAGTGTGCATAATCTCTATATATAATATCATTGTTGTTCACACAGAAACCAGTAAAAATGAATTATTTAATATTATATTTTATACCACAGGTGTGCACGCAACTCCTCCGTGCACTATACGCCCGAGACAGCCGGCTACAATTCACAGGCGGTGTGTCGTGGGCATCTCCAGGGGCGGCTGGTGTTCCGCCCGCACCAGCAGATGGTACTGCCGCGTCTCTAGCCGTGAGGGGACGGAACCGTAGGACTTATAGGGCACACCTTGCTCATTTAGCTCCTACTACTGATCAAGGTTAGTGCATTTAAGAAACTGGAAAAACGGCCAGGTTTTTTAGAGGTGTCCAAAAACTTGGTGCAGTTCCTTAGTGGTCTATAACTGCTCCAAATTCATGGGTGGTGTGTTGTGGGTGTCTCTCTGCTCGGCTGGTGTTCCGCCCGCACCAGCTGATGGTACTGCCGCGTCTCTGGCCGTGAGGGGACGGAACCGTAGGACGTATAGAGCACACCTTGCCCATCTAGCACCTACTACTGACCAAGGTTAGTTGAAAAAAGAAGGTGGAAGGATCTATTTTCAGAGGTGAAAAAATTGGTGCAAAAATCATTGGTAATCATCAAACTCAGTGCAGTTCTTAGTAATAAAACTTCTCTCGCGGTAAGGTGACAAACCGTAACGCAGAATGATTTGATATAAAATTTATCTTGATTGTTATAAATGGTGCCCAAATTACAGTTTTCCAATTTTTGTTTTACCTAATTTATTTTGTTTTATTTCGATTTATAATTTCATCTTAAATTTACAGATGAGGGTCCGCCATTAACAATCAAGGAATTGAGAACAGTCACTATATTGAGAGAGATACCATTTGTTGTGCCATTCGCGACGCGTGTACTCATCTTTCAAGGCCTTTTGATGAGGTAATTATGAAAATCATTCATATAGAGTTATAAAAAAGAAGTACTGATTTTAAAGATTTTTAAGGGGTAAGTTAATTATGCCTCAAAGTACTCAACAAAACGGAATGTCTCAAAATTGATTACAGGGAAAAGCACGACCATTGGTATGAAATGACGAATTTCAATGAAGGTCCTTCAATAAATATAAGTGTTCGTCGAACGCATCTTTACGAAGACGCTTTTGATAAATTAAGACCAGAGAATGGTAAGTCTATGAGAATAGTTTTAATTCTGTGTTATGTTTATCTGATTGATGGATAAATAAGGATTGAAATATGTTTTAGAACCAAATTTAAAACTAAAACTTCGAGTTCAGTTAATAAACCAAGCTGGTGCAGAAGAGCCCGGAGTAGATGGCGGTGGACTTTTTAGAGAATTTTTATCTGAACTATTAAAGTAAGTTAACAATTCATGTTAAAGGTTTAAATCACTGTCTCTCATGCTTAAAGCAAAATCGTTAAGTAATGTGTTGAGTGTGAGTATCTTAAGGCCATTTTTTTACTTTAGAAGTTGAAAATACAGGGGTTCTATAAAACTGAATTTGAAGGAAAAAATAGTAGAGACAACAGCCTAAAAAAATTGACGAATTTCAGATCAGCCTTCGATCCCAACAGAGGACTGTTCAGATTGACAAAAGACAACATGTTGTACCCAAACCCTGGTGTTCACTTGCTGTATGATGATTTTCCCATGCACTACTATTTTATTGGAAGGATGTTAGGAAAGGTACTGTGTTTAATTTTTGTTATTTTCTTATTACTGGTCTATTAACCCCTCACGCGTCCTACTATAACATACTGATTTAGTTACGAGCAAATAATGTACGTAGGACGCGTGAAGCTTTAAGTCCTATCAAAATACCTATATTATCCTGAGGAAGTGAGGAGAAATTGCGCTTTCTCTTTTCAATGATATAATATACGAAATCTCATAATATTATAAAATCAATTATAGGCTTCGAAATTTTTCTTAGAGATTTCACAGATTTATCACAATTGGGTTTTACGGAATTTTATTTATCTCATACTCGATGTTTTCAAGGATAACACATTATGAATTTAAGTTGAAGAAAAAAATTCGTATTAATAGTAGCAGTTGTGCATTGATATCTTATTATTACTGTAATTTTTAGTTCATGATGAACCCAATAAATTTTCTTTTCAACTTATTTTGATATTTCAGGCGCTATACGAGAATCTGCTAGTAGAATTGCCTCTAGCGGAATTCTTTCTAGCCAAGCTATGTTCGTCCCGCGAGCCCGACGTGCACGCGCTCGCGTCTCTCGACCCGGGACTGTATAGAGGCTTGCTGTTGCTCAAGTCCCACAGGTGGGAGGACGTACCGGACTTGGGACTGGACTTTACTATTGTTAGCGATGAACTCGGGGAACAAAGGGTGAGTTGATTTTCTTTTTCTTTTTCTTATAAATTGGAGGAAAAATCTTGATGTAACATTACAGTAGAGGTCGCTAATTAGTACAATGGCAACAATTCCGAAAAAGATGAGTTATAAAACTATCAATAAGTTAAATAAAAAGGCAGTTTTTCATTATTACTTAACATAGTACTCACTGGAAATTCAAAACTTTAATTTGCACTATGTCATGTTGCTTATTTAAAAAGCTATGTTTATAACTTCTATAAAATAATTAAAAATGTAATAACATTTCTGCAAATAGATAGAAGAACTTAAACCGGGCGGCGCCAACATTCCTGTGACGGCCGAGAATAGGATAGAATACATTCATCTCGTCGCTGATTTTAAACTTAATAGGTAAGTTTCACTTCTACAACGTCCCTTGTACATAACATCGCTTTCTCTTTCACCGCTCAACAGACAAATTCATGCACAACATTCGATTAGAACACCTAAAGCGATACAAATAGAGTCTAAATTTGCCTTGTAACCACACGCAGATCCGCGTGCAGTGCGCGGTACTAAAGCGCGGGTTCACGTCGATCGATTTTTACACTTAAAGACAAACAAATAGAGTCTAAATTCGCCTTACCCACAGGCAGATACGCGCGCAACGTGCGGTGCTCAAGCGCGGGCTCACGTCACTTCGATTAGCACACTTGAATACTCATAAATAGAGTCTATATTCGTTTCCCCACAGGCAAATCCGGGCACAATGCGCGGCTCTTAAGCGCGGTCTAACATCGGTGGTGAGCTCTGAGTGGCTGCGCATGTTCTCGTGCCGCGAGCTGCAGCTGCTGGTGTCCGGCGCGGAGGTGCCCATCGACCTGGACGACCTGCGCGCGCACACGCAGTATGGCGGTGAGATATACACACATACTACTAGTACTATATTAAAGCAAAACTTGAAAGCAACAAAAAATTAAATAGATTTTTAACACGCTTTAATTATTAGCTTTACTTGTATATTTGTATGTAACGGACATGTTTATATCTAACAGACACGATTTTGATCCACTTTAAACGGACAGCTTCAATTAAAACTTTAGTTTTACACTTATCAGGGATAGGTTACAGAACATTAATCTCATGAATTTAAGTCTACTACAATTAGTTCTTCTTTAACAGACGCTAGTTTACACAGTATATTACGATGATATTCAAGTGTTTAGGAGGGACATTGCATATCGCCCCCATATGTAATACTGCTCTTTTAAATAAATAATTGTTTTGAAATAGATTTTAATATAAGTAATATTATTATCATCAAATCTTCCAAAGCTAACAATTTGTTACTTCCAGGTGGATTCTCGGAAACTCATCCAGTGATCGTACAATTCTGGAAGGTGGTTGCTCGCTTTACGGACGACCAGCGACGGCAGTTACTTAAGTTTGTTACCAGCTGTTCAAGGCCACCGCTTTTGGGTTTTAAGGTACGGGAAATTGTTATTTTTTGAGAATACTTGTTTAAACAATATAAGATTGCAGTATTGATTCAATAAATGGAGGAACCGATTTTGATACACTATATCTAAGAACCAGCGCTGGAAAATATGCTGCTTTACATAAAAAAACCGCATCTAATTCGGATAACTCGTTTGCGAGCTACAGTGTCACAAACAGACACACACACACAGACACACCTAGCGGTTAAACTGATAACACCGCTCTTTTTGCGTCTGGGGTTACAAAGTTATAATCGTCATAACGTAATATTTACAAACGTTTCCACGCTAAACAAAAAATCTCTTACATCTAGGATCTACAGCCGCCATTCTGCATCCAATCAGCGGGATCCTCTGACCGGCTGCCCTCATCCTCAACTTGCATGAACCTGCTGAAGATCCCCGAGGTCCAGGATGAGGAGGTGCTCGCTGAGAAGCTGCTGTACGCGATACAAGCGGGCGCCGGGTTTGAACTTAGCTAGGTGAGTTGGGACTTTGGGACTTTGGAAGTTCTAGGTGCGTAGGGAATTTGGGACTTACGACATTACATATAGCTTCTGGGTTAGTTCTGTTTAGATTTTCGATCTGTTAATGTACATGGCAAAACTATCAAAAAATTGCGATTTTGATGTTCAGATCAGGTAATAGTAGTATATCAATTTATGATAAAAAATCGGCGTTAAGAATTGTTTTATTGTTATACAGTATTGAATTTATTTTAAATGTGATTTATAAAATGGATACGCCTATCTCAATAACATAGCAAATACGAGGTTGTGGATTTCGTTATTTGAAATAAGCACGAGAAGAGTATAACATGCGTAAAAAGTAATTAAGAATGTTATGAAGCTTTTTAAAATAAGAAAGATTTAGCGATATTTTGATGCAAAAAATGACTACAAAAATTGTTGTGCACATTGCTGTATAAATGACGTTAGAATATATTAGAATATAAATCATGCTTAAGCCGGCTTTATGCACGTAATTGTTTTTAATTGCACCATCATAACTCTTCATTTTATTTTGCTATTGTCTGTCTCTCAGGCTTAAATTTAGACTCTAGTTTTGAACTCATATAATGTATCAAACTTTCCTTTAAATTTCAAACTTTTTTAAGTATTGTTCGATATAAATAATTGAATTAATTTAGAAGTTTAAAGAAATTGCCAGAAGAAAAAATCGAATGTCAGTAGACATATAAATAAAATGTTAGTATATTTTTTTCTTTAAATCGTTTATTTTTTTGTTTTCAGAGATCATCGAACGAGAAGAATGAATGTTATATTACAAGCCGGTTATTAAATTAGTGTTCATACAGATATAAATAGAATATTTTTACAAAACGTTAATCTCATTGTGATAATATGGGCCGATGGTGTAAATATATTATTGGAACAAATTCATTTGCTTTATTTTATTTATGAACAACGTTTGGAAATCTTGATATATTTATAACAGATGTATAATTTTTAAAAAGAATACATGTAACGGTTTTTTTAAACTTGAATTAAGGAACGAAAAAGTTTTTAATAATCTGGTGTCAAATTGTTAATTTATACTTGATTCATGTAAATATAATAAATTGTTTAAGGAGCGGTTGTTTCTTTTTAATCTCGAAAATTTAATATCGAAGGGCAAAATAAACCCACATTAATAATATTGTTGCTTAATCCCGTCCTCATTGAAGTGCTTTCAAAGTTGAAGCACTTTTGTAGCGTCTCGCATTATAATGGTACATTCAATCAAACCGACACTGCTTTTATACAGTTGAAAAAATATCGAAAAGTTACCATATGCTCATCAATAACATGCATTAATATTAGCTTAGGCGCATTCATCGGTTTCAATATGGCCGCCACTCGCCGCCATTACCGCTTGACAGTTGCAATCAATCAACGCTGATAGATGCGTTCGCGAACGCTTTCGTTGCGCGTAAGGAAAACGTGCACGTATCCCGCTCCAGCTCCTAATCTAATATTAAAATGCATACTTAAGTGTGTTGCACATAATTTATAGGGAAAGGGAATTTGACCCATAAAAAATTACTATTTTTATTGTTTCAATCACATCAGTTACAATTGGTAGATCGACAGATTGCATAATTTAATCTAATGACCAGTTTAGGAGAGACCATTGCTAAGCAGTGGACAGAAAAAGAATGTGAAGAGAGGATAATTACTTTTTAATTTTTGATGTGTTTTCTTAATCTCTACTAAGTACTACTGTTTTGGAATTAACATCGCACCCAAATGCTATGGTTAGTTATCACCCAATGAACAAAGAAAAGCTTAGACAAATAGCTAGTTGAGGTTGAAACTTGAAATAGTTATGCACGCATGACTGATAAAATTGCATGGGTACAATAAGATGTCATGTAGAAATTTTCGAGGAACAACGTTACATTATTTATTTTCTAGACCAATGACCATATCATACACTTCAATATTTTTCATACTATACAACGAACTCCCGAATTTATTATATTTAGACATTTTTAAATGTGTTATACCTGATATGTATAACAAGGCATTCATCACAACTTATTAAACCAATTCATTCAACATGAATGCATTTAATAAAATATTTTCACCAAATCGTCTATAGACAGGATTATGTTTTATTACATCCAATCTGTCGTAGAAAATAAAGGTAAGAGCTGTCAGGTTCGCGTGAGTCATCCGGGCCACCGCGCTCGCTCGCTCGGTTCAATTCAATACCAATGAAAAGATTAAACGATTGCCTGTCAGCCGTAATGTGAATCAAATGGGCAACCATACATTTAAAAACTATAAAAATGTAGCGACTGATGAAGGGAGTGGCGTGGAAATAATTTACTGTCAGGAAAATATTGCGAGCTCTTTTCTGTTCTGTTCTAAGAAATGCCTACTTTGATTCCCTTAGGTACTGCAAGTTCGAATCGAGTTACTTTTTACTTTAAATAAAAATAAATCACTATTTTACATTCAAAGCACATTCAAAACTTTACAACTATTCATTTTAGCGTTCAACGCACTTGGATTATCCTCTACTAGATAATATAATATATGTGTATATGTTTTTATCGCCATTACTGACCAAGTTAGCACTCGAGTCACGCAGGAGCGCGTCAGACCGCGCTAATTCGGCGCACTTCAACTTGCAACATTGTTCACAACCGCAAACACCGATTGACTTCGAAAGTTCCTAGACACAACAACGACAAATGAATAAAAGATTTGCGCGATTTGTGTTACTTTATTGGCAGGGTAAGCTTGTTGCCAGGCAAACGAACTCACAGGTGTACTAATGATTTATACGTCCTTGTTATTTTACCGCTTTTTATACAACATTGGAATAAAAAGAGTTCTCGTAAATTTTAAGTGCTGGTGGTGGGTCACAGATTTCTCTAAATAAAACGTGAAGGGAAATCCGTAATGGTACCTACATAGGCTATAACCAAAGATAAAGCTGGTAAAAATAGGAGGGATCTTTACTAATCAGCAGGTGGTGTGCTTTAATAACTATATTTTTAGCTATAGTTTACTCACGATCTCATATTGTGAACACTTTTCTATTTATGCATAAATATTTTTGAGGGTCGTAAACTCAGCAACCATTCAAACAGAATGAGTTGAGTTACAAGTCCTAATTTGTATTGTATATCGAAATAAAGGCGTTATGACACTAACAAAGGCTGACTATCAGCCGCGCGGGTGGCCGGCAACTATGTCCGCATTGCCTATTTCTCGGAAGGTCACTGGGTATAGGCTTTGTATTAAGATGTAAGTCTAGGAGATTGTAAAACTACGTAATTATAGGATTGTCAGTTACAAGGAACCAAGATTTATAACATAATTAGGCTAATTTCAGATTTAGAACAGTCGATGAGTGCCATTTGGATAAACGGCTTATTATTTGACATTCGTGGAAACATATCATCTTTATTACATTATTGCAGGTAGATGTTGCTTTTTATTTGCCTGTCCCATAATATTTTTCTAATTATAATACAGCGCTTGGTTTTCGCCAATTATGATTAGAGCTTATTAGCTTGTTGCCATCCTTATGTACCTAACATAAGGATGGCAACAAGCAGGACTTTCGATTTCCATTTCGAGATTGTAGTCTCGTAACTATAGAGTTCAGAATCAGAAGGATGTTCAATTTACAACACATAGAAATACACCTTCATTATATTTCTATCCATAAAACATACCTAGTTACGAGTTAATCTATTCAAATATTATAAATAAGAAATAATTTTGGTTGTTTTTTACGATTTCACTCAAAAGCTATTCTATTCTTTTTAAAAATTCTATACGGACTTTTAGAAATCATCTTTACCATGGTATATTATAAACAAGTAATTATAAACCAATATAAGCATAACTTTTATAGTGACGGTTTGCTGAAGCAATTTTCAGTATTCATTTCAAAATGACATCACAAACAAAAATAGAAATGAGGGTAAGAGAGGTTTCTGTAAAATATGCAACCAAATTGTGCGTAATAGTGGGATACATTAAAATAAGAAGTTTATTGCAGTACTTATGAAGAGATATTTATGTAATTGTATAATGCTAGGTTTGTACTTTGCTATTGAGCTGTCTTTATCGGTAAAATGAACCATAAAAATTGGTCTTTATGTTGTAATGCCTATAAATTATGGCTTATGCATCTGCGGCAAGTCGCGCTTCAAAATGTACCCTTAAAGGATTATTTTATTTTATGAATGTTATTCCTTTAAACTTGATGCAATAAAACTTAGGCTTTAATATTTACGGTTTAAACTTTTAGGTTTGGTAAAATCATACGTTTAACTCGTAAAAATTGCGATATACAGCCTACCTATACTATATACCTATTACCTTTAAAATTAAAAAGCTCATCTATCAACTTTTATTCATCTATAACTAGGTATATTGTTTTACTTCTTGTGCGATTAAGCAGCGAAGCTCTACATATCTGCGCAAGATTAAATTTATTATAAAAGATTGTACCTACTTATCATAATTTTATAGGTTGTACATAATACAATTTCTTAACTAAACGTGATACAATCGTGACATAATAATCTTTATCAGACATGAAACTAATAATACACTGATGTTTAGTCATATCCATTCCCTGATAAAGCAGAGCGAGATATTCACGACGTTGTAGTCCCGAGGTGACGCACCCAGACGCGTCGCTGCACTAGATGTGATGCGACACGAGATAAATACTTGCTATCTATTTCAATTTCACTAGAGCGAGCTTTATATCATACAAATCTCGGCCTTATTCTGTTCGCCAGCGTCCCGCGCCAGACCACCCAAGACGCAGTGCCACTCCTAAACACATACAAAGCTTTTTATCTATCAGCTTGTTGTTTAGGTACACGAAACAAACAAATGATACTAATACCACGCCATTATACACTTTTTACAAATGGTTATAGTCACCGTATATCTAATTTAGGCACAATAAGCCATAAAAATAATATAATCGTAAATTAGAATGCTCGTACTTATCCTCGCGAGCCGTAGCGGTCGAGACACAGCACTTAATTTAGCTAATGTAATAAAGTGGTAATCATAAAATGAGGTATGTCTCGAGAGTTATTTAGTATGTCCAAAGGTTCGTTTGATAATAAAGCGTTGAGGTTTTTATTATTCGCGTTCTTACCGACCCTCATATTTCACGTTGTCTGGTCAAAGCGAATTGCTTGTCGCGCTCGTATGTCACACGGCCCAGACCACTGCTATCGGTATTTTTAGGAAATTTTCAAAGGTTTGTCCAATTTGAATTGTGCACTGTTAAAATTACTAAGAATATGCAAGATTTATTAGCTTTTAGGAATGAAGGATGAATCTTACTTGTGTAGAACTCTTACGTTTTAAGAAGTAAAAAAATATCATTAATTTGAATAATTCAGCGATATAACCATTAACCATGTATCTACAAATAAATATGCCTTCCTTTAAAAATTTTATGAGTCAATAGTCTTAAAATGCTCTAGTTAATCTCCTTTTTGCTAGAGTAGAGACGAGAATGAAGAGACTTTTGAATGTATGACATAGTTAGGTAGATCATACAATGTGCTTATTAAAAAACTTAATAATAAATAATATATAAAAAGATAACAATAAAAATAAGTCCTAAAAATTGGAATGACAATACTTTATTTAGTCTGCTCTACTTTCGTTACAGACAACTTCTACTACTGTGTCACATCGCTGCATCAGGCTCAGTATAGTTAGATTTAATACGGACCTTAGTGTCGTACTTGGCAGAATTGCTGTCAAGTGACAGTATGTATAATAAAAATATGATGCGGGTCGGGGCACGACGGGCGTTAACAACAGTTAAGTTAACATTACGGCGCTGACACAACTCCCCTTATCGCTAACATAAGAATGTTTTATCGCGAATGTTTTAGCCGATTTACGAGGCTATTTGCCTGTGTTCGAATCTTTATAATTATAAAAACATTTTAATGACTTGATTAAACGATTTTTATGGGCGTTTATTGGCTCGCTGATATAAATTATTATTACTTAAATGGAATAAATTATGTTTACTAACTTATTTTATTGTTGTTTCTTCGACAGATTATGACCTATTTTTAATTAAGATATCTATATAGTTTTTATACCTTTGATGGGCATTTAAAGAGGGATATTATAAACTATTTATAACTATATGAAGGATACCTTCATCCACTCATATTAATAGCGAAATTAATATGTATGTATTTGCTTTTGTATAAATACAATGGCCTGGTTACGTGTGATAATCAATAGAACAACAGGAAAGGGATATTCATATTGGATTTCAATGTAAGTGTGTACAATCGGGTCTCAACATCGTGTTGTACATTGAAACCATAGGCTAGTGCCTGCATTCAATAGCCCATTCAGGTTCATGTTCGATACTCTTCATACAGCCTTCGTCGTGCAATCGTCGTGGGTGGCATTTTGCTCATGTCCCTTAGTCCTCACAAAAACAAAAAAGTCACATCTAAAGAAATTAGTCTCTCTAAAACATGGCCAGACATGTGTTACTTTTTGTTCACTCTCAATAAGATTTATGTGTTGGTTCTTCGATATAAACTTGCGGTCGTGTAAACGTTAAAAATCCGTGGTTTAATTAAAAATAAGTCGAGCGTATTTTCGAGATATTTTTATTGGTTGGTATGTTTGTATTTCAGAAGTGTTACCTGAGGGTTTGGTTTTTATGGTATGATAAGGATTGTTTGCGTTGTTTAGTGAGAGTTGCAGGTAGGCCGCAGAGCTGTGCGTAGAACAGGTAGCGTAAACAGCTACTGTACGCGCCCTATGTACACACAGGCTTAGTCACACACTATATCCTTGTGACTATAGAAGCCTCTTAAAATATTATCGTTTATATGAGGCTTTAAAATCAGAGAAGTGCATATATGATAGATTTTCTGAATCGATTTAATATTTTTTTTACATAACTGATGTTGACGTTGTTGATGTGATCCATCATTCCTTAAGGTTTGGACTATCGTATGCAATGACTATTACTAGCCAGTACAATCAGTCATAAATTGTGACCAGGTGAAGTATGGTACATAGTATATTTACAAATAAAAGTAACAAATAATAGCAGCAGTCATTATAAAATTGTTTAGCTAGCAATTAAATTTGGGTATACAATGGTCATAAGTAGGTACGTATCTGCAAAAGTTGATGTGTCATAAATTTAATGCCGGGAAGGTAGAATATGCCCCAAGTATGTCCACAAATCCCAAGTAAGAACGTGTAAACCAATGCAAATCGCTGGAATGTCGGAGCAATGTATGACAAGGAATTAACGTTTGTTTATGCGTAGCTACTCGAAGTATCAAGCAGACGATAAATGTCTGCGCAAACATACCTCTGTCCGACACTCCTTGTGCTAACACTTTTTATAAAGGCTCCTGTTCCTTCAACAAACTGATGACAGCTTCGAGTGAGGTAAAAAAAGTGCAAAGCCGAGACTTAGTTTTTGTACAATGCTTAGCTCGTTTTGTAAAGTATTACACAAGATAAGCATCTTTTTGCATTTTTTAACTCTTAGCTTTAGCTTTTTAAAAGCTTAAGCCAATAGGCAATATCTGGTAAGAGCGATTAGGTTGGCTTAATGATAGTTAGTGTTATTAGTAAAATACATTGTTGGTATTCCCACGAGGAGTGAGAGACAGCGAGACAGATTAATGTAGATAATCGAGGCGATCGATGGTGCAATATCGGCAGGAAGTATGGACAGATCCGTGACCGATATCGGGCGGCTGCATGTTGGTGTCCATTGACACACGATAATATCGTTAAAGCTACAACAATTAGTTACAAAATAAATGCATGAATTGTGTGAATACAAAAAATTACGATGTATTCATTTACAATCATATATGTAATCAATAGAATTTTTTTTACATATTCACGTACTTATTGCTTCTATACACGTATGATTATTGTGTAGCGTATATTTACGAATATGCGCTACGCGCTACATAATCTATACTAATATTATAAAGCTGAAGATTTGTTTGTTTGTTTGTTGTTTGTTTGAACGCGCTAATCTCGGGAACTACTGGTCCGATTTGAAAAATTCTTTCGGTGTTAGATAGCCGATTTATCGAGGAAGGTTGTATTATAGGCTATATATCATCACGCTACGACTAACAGGAGTGGAGCGACGGGGGTGAAACCGCGCGGAGCAGCTAGTATGCGGAATATAATTCCTTCGGAAAATGTATAATATATATTATTTAATTATAGACTACCGGTGGGTACTTTCCTTGTTATTCATAAAATCATATCATATTATTATCGCAAAAAAATATTTTTAGTCCTTAATCTGAAACGATGTTATATGTAGTC
>CAJQZM010011869.1:0-20755 GCA_907164665.1 Colias nastes | reverse complement strand
AAGTATGTGGGTTTTCTACCAAAGCTGTGTGAGGAAAATTTGTGTTGTGAGGATGTGCTGCGAACACAGGCTGCGAAGCTGTGAAATGTGTTTTATTGTTAAAAATTAGGGAATTATTTTATTAGCACCGCTCGCACCTAAATTCAGTCCGGTCAAAAAGATGGCGATTATTGTACTTTAAAAATGATATGAATAATAATAATTTTGCTTTTAAAGTTTTTCGATCTAGTTCTTATTTAAACAGAAAAGTTATTTGCATAATTTCACGTTCAAATTACTGAAAGAAGTTGGAGAAAAAAATTAAGTAACTACATTAATTACATTGCGGAATAAAATTGTCTGTATTCTTGTATAACAATGAAAACAAAGCGGGTTGAAACAATTTAATCATTTTACTGTATATATGTGCTTATTACAGTTTATTTAACTCCCTTTATATTTATAATTTCCATTAGCTGCTTGCAATGGCTTCGGTTGAACATACGTAAATCTATACTAATATTATAAAGCTGAAGAGTTTGTTTGTTTGTTTGAACGCGCTAATCTCGGGAACTACTGGTCCGATTTGAAAAATTATTTCGGTGTTAGATAGCCCATTTATCGAGGAAGGCTATAGGCTATAATATATCATCACTCTAAGACCAACAGAAGCGGAACAATGCGGGTGAAACCGCGCGGAACAGCTAGTAATACATATAAGTAGATTATAAAAACTTAAAAAAGCTTTAATAAGATAAAGCTAATAAAAAAGTGTTAAAAACTAGTCCATGTTATTTGGTAAAGTAGCTTTCCAGTGGTAAAATAATTTTTAAAAACGATACTGAAGTTTTTGATTTTATTTGTTACATTACAAAAATATAAAAATACACATATAACCTCTTTATAATATGTATAAGTATAGATTTATTTATCGACAACCGCCAATTTTTTTTGTGTCATAGCAAGCAAAGTCGCAGGTGGGCCACCTGATGTTTAGCTATTAATCAACTAAAGCACGAGTTTCTAATTTGTATTGCCTACTATTCTACAAAAAACTGCACAAGTATTTGTGCCGGTACTCCGCTAGTCCTTAAACACAAGAAGCTTCAAAATCCGCATACTCCGTTATAACAATTGGGAACAATTAGTGTGAGTACCGAGTAATTAGAGATAACTGGGGCGCGTACGTAATCGTCTGCTTGCAGTTTGCAATGCTACGGCCACACAGGGCTAGTGACAAATATCGTCGCGTGTGGACGGAGCAGTAATAACTCCCCATTTCACAACTAAAGATGACTGGGGCGCGTACGTAAACATCTGCTTGCAGTTTGCAATGTTACGGACATACAGAGCTTAGCGACCAAATTTCGCGTGTAGACAGAGCATTAGTAGCTGTAACCAATACAGCTTCCAATTTTGTATTAAAGATAACTGGGGCGCGTACGTAATCGTCTGCTTGCAGTTTGCAATGCTACGGCCACACAGAGCTAGCGACAAAATGTCGCTAGTTGTCAGAGTAGTTTAGTTCTTAGCTCATTGCTTGAGACTGCTTTGTAATCAAAATGCTGAGAATTCCAGATAAGAGGTCGAAAAATACAGAAGGTACTTAATTATTCATTGATAATACTGGCATATGAGAATAACAATAAAATATATAATTATTTCATTATCTGATCCAAGTTAGTATGTCTAATAATCATTTTAACTTTAGATTACTATCCACTATCTATCCATTTTCAATCATTAACTACATCCACCTGAGTCAAAGCCGAAACATGCTTAACGCCATACCAAAATATATAGGCTATAATTAATTTAACATTAACCCAAATTTGTGTGAACCACAATGCTGGCAAACCATTGTACTACTAACTATAACCACCTATAACTATACAGTGTTGAGTACAATGACATCACAAAAAGTTGCATGATGTTATAACACAATGCGAAGCAGATAAGAATAGTGTTGAACTACCTGCGTTTTATTGACATTCTCGAAAGCAGGTAGCAGGTAAATTAGTTTAAATGCTAGCCGTGCCCCGCGGTTTTACCCACATTGCACTGCTCCTATTGGTCTTAGGGTGATGATATATAGCTTATAGCCTTCCTCGATAAATGGGCTATCTAACACCGAAACAATTTTTCTAATCGGACCAGTAGTTCCTGAGATTAGCGCATTCAAACAAACAAACAAACTCTTCAGCTTTATAATATTAGTATAGATATTATCACTACATAGTATCAAACAAAGTCGCTTTTGTTATCAGTTTGTCCCTATGTATGCTTTAATCTTTAAAACTATGCAACGGACAATTTTTTTAATAGATACTGGGTCTTGAGGAAAGTTTTAGTATATAATTTTTATAGGTATTATGTTTCCTTTCTTATGTTATCAGGTGGGTAATCTTTACTGCAATAAAGAAGGGCATTAGATAAATATGTAAAATGGAAATAAGATTTTTATCAATGATATAATACTTGTTAGATAGTCGATTTACAGTAGTAGTGGTTTACATAATTGATCAAGTAAATATTATAAAAATTCTGAATTATTATTAAAATATGTACTTATACATACCTACTTACCTTAATAATGGATTATGTAATAAGAAAAATCATTACCTAATTTTGGTCACTTCTTTCTCTGCCAGACTTTGATTTTCAAAATAAAATTATATTTTATGCTTTATTTGTTTTTCTACAATACTTAATTATTTATGAAATGATGAATTTATAAATAAATAATTCAAATTAAATATGAACTTATGTTATTCTACAGTTAACTTGGGTAGTATACAAAGAAATGTTAATTTTTATACAATTAAAGTAATTAGTACATTTTTTGCAAACTCTTACACTTCTTCCACTTTCTATTCATTAGCACATCTATACTAATATTATAAAGCTGAAGAGTTTGTTTGTTTGAACATGCTAATCTCGGAAACTACAAGTCCCATTTGAAAATTCTTTCGGTTTTAGATAGCCCATTTATCGAGGAAGGCTACAGGCTACAGGGGATATATCATCACGCTAAGACCAACAGGAGCGGAGCAATACAGGTAAAACCGCGGTGCACATATAGTGTGAAATATAATTTTCAAGTCCTCTACCGTTGATCAAACATAGATTTGTCTCTAAAATATATTTTCATATTAGTTTTAGAAGTTAATTTGTATGAAATATATTTAATTGGTATAATGTGATTTAGAATTAGGCATATACCTAAAATATATAATTTACTCTTTTTTTACACATAATTATAATGATTATAAGTATTTTCTCTAAGCCTTATTTTACATATAGGTATTTTAAAAATTTAAACTATAGAATTTTAATGCAAAAATTATTATTTTTTGAACATTGTGCAACTGTTGGTATAAATTAAGTTATCCATTTAATGCCGATTTTATACATAAATGTATTTTAAATATATTATTAAAGTACACATAAACATAAAATAAAAAAATATATGCTTTCTTACCTTTAAGTTAGACGAAGGCTCTTATGCCAAAAATCCATGAAACAACACTAACACCATTTCACTGTCACAAATTAATAATTAAAAAGACACTCCACACACCTTTTACACAATAATTTTATATACAAAAGCTATGTAAAGCATACAGGATCTGATACACGATCTTTTCCAAACTTACACGGAGTCAATCGATAACATTTTGGAAGCAGAAGTAAGATCAAGGGAACGGTAGTGAAATTTGTCACTTTATATTTGTTTAGAGAATAATTATTATGGTGTTTTTAATGAGAAAATACCGTGAACATAAATAGAAGACGACCCTCCGTGGTATAAACCAGGGGGGGGACACCTAGAACAAACTGACATTTATTAAAGAAAGCGACGCCATCTATACTTTGGAGCACAAAAACGTATTAAATCAGTTTATATTAAATCCCCAAAAGATGGCATCGCACTTTCTAAAGTTATCGGAAATTGTATAAAGACATTTAAATAAATGGCAGTTATTCTAGAAACATTGTTTTATTTTAATAGATCGAATGCGAAGCTTACCTTTTTTTTTAAATTCCATTAAATAATTTTGCGATTTTCATCGTTTCATATGGTATCAAATTAATAAACTTGCAACATTTTCTGAAAGCTTCTCAGTGTTGTCTTTAAGAAATCAATGTAGTAAAATAAGACAAATGAAAACCTTTCTATATTCCCTATATTCAAAGTTTAAATGAATTAGAACAATTATCTCAGATTTTTAATTCAGTATCTTATAGAACTATAATTCAGGAAAATATTTTACATAAAAAATACTGCGTCTGATTTAATAAATATTGAAAACATTTTATTAATTGACATGAAAAGTGTTAAATATGATTTATTAATTGGTAACATTGATTGTTTACATCGCTGATCGCAGATCACAGTGACAAAATGTTATTTTGTAAATTCTGTCATAAAATGGCGGCTACTATACGTGAAGTTTATTAACTTATTATTTAATATTTAGTTCATTTTGTTGATAATCGTGTGAAGTTTCTAGTTCTCGTGAAAGTGTGGTGAAAGTGCGTTGAATCGAGCCCTACGTTCAGGCTTTCAAAACTTTCTACTGAAAATTATGTGCACGGACAGTTTTGTTTTAGGATCTAAGGTTTTAGGTATATAAAATGTAATATTACAGTGAAAGCATTTAAAGAATAAAGTATTAATTTCTTATAATGTCGTTTTCTTCATTATTCTTAGTAAGTACCTACTTCAATATGTTTTAAGAAATTTGACTGAATAATATTTAGCACTTCCAAATATCTTATTTTTATAGACTCCGTAATATTCATTTAGTGAAACTAATTTATATACTAATAATCTTGTACCTAATTATTACCTATTATAAGTGAAAAGTTTTTTTTAAATCACCTAAATAATTAAAACACCATTTCATAATCATTTAGATCTTTAGTCTTATTTCTTAAATGTTGAAAATAAATGATATTTCAGTTAGCTCTCCTATTTCAATAACGACGCAAATATATGTGAATTGTGAGCATTTATTCCAGGCACATAATTGATAATATTTTGAAGTTTGATTTCAATTTTCAACTATCAAGTAAAAAAATATATAGGTAGATATTAGTATTACGTTTATGAGCGTATATGTATGTAGGTATATAGAATTAGTTTTAACTCCAAAATCCAGAGGGCGCATTGTCGCCTGTCAAAGTCAAATAGGTTTGCCTTCATATGCTTCAAGAGGGCTCTCTATGCCCTATTATACATTATACTCTTTGGTATAAACTATGATCTGAGACTCTTTGATCTGAGAAGTCAACAACCGATTGACAGTTAGAGCAATTTTTTTTTTTTAATAATTTATTCATAACCATGGATACAAGTCCTTCAGTCGCAATCTTAAATTACAGTTAGAGCTTGGTTAGAGCAAGTTTTACCAGTGATGCCAGACTTTCATTTTTATTTCCAACATTTTATCATTCCTAAATGAAATTGTATTAACCATTAAATGATATTAAATTTAACTATAACGCCAAAGATATTAAATTATAACGTAATTTAAAAAAGTATTACAAAAGTACAATGAAAATATCGAATTCAACACTAATAACAAAAAGAGAGAAATCTACAGAGTTATTAATATAATAATTTACATTTAGATCGAAGGCAAATTTTGCTTTTTATTCAAACTTATCATTTAATATTATATTGCGAGTAATAAAATACATAAACCCCGTTTTCCAATTACAGCACTAGAGCGCATTATGCGGCATAATGCTTAACGTTGAATGTTTCAACTACAGCAACGCTTCGCACAATCGAGCACTCTTAAAAGTAATGCGCGTGAATTGATGCGTGCAATCGATTTATCGTTAATAATATTATTAATTGTTGGAAAAAAATTTAAAGCTTTCGTTTCATTGTAGTTTTTTCGAAATAATCAAAGTTAATTCAAATTGTGTTAAAAAAATAAATATAAGTATGGATGAAGGTACAAACATTGAAAAAAATGTTAATGAAATAATCAAAATCCAAATTACTTAAAATAACCGTAAATAGTTTTCCACCAATTATTATATAAACCACTTTATTTACACTTTGAGGTTATTGCTAACTCTATGAATATTTTTTTTTCGACACTGAACTTAGCGCAACCTGCTGGTGCATTTGAAAACTTTATTCACGTTCCAATTAAGCATCAGCATAATTCGGCATTGTGCGCCACTGAGTCGCATTATGCTCTGTAATTGGAAAACAGCCAGAGATGTTCGTGCCAGAAATCGCACCAAGAAAGGAGACCCGTAGAGGCGGCGCTGTCAGCGTCCAGGGCTAAAAACAAAGACTAAAAATAATGTTCTCAGTATTAATTAATTTAAATTTCCTCAGAGCTGGGGAAAAATGACGTGATCACGTGAAAATGGATAAAACCAAGATTATACAATATACATATCGCTTTAATGTTTGTGTTGAATGTGTCTTCGTAATGTATAAGAAAATAAATAATTTATTAATTCTTAATTTAATTATTTCTTTATATGTACATATTTTACGCCAGAGTATCGAAAACATAAATGATAAAATTTGTATTACTTTAATAAATAGGCTTTTTATTAATAACTAGCTGTTCCCCGCGGTTTCACCCGCATTGCTCCGCACCTGTTGGTCATAGCGTGATGATAGCTTTTAGCCTCCCTCGATAAATGGGCTATTTATCACCGAAATAATTTTTCAAATCAGATCAGTAGTTCCTGAGATTAGCGCGTTCAAACAAACGAACAAACTCTTCAGTTTTATAATAATATTAAAGTATAGATAAATAATGCATAGTAAAATCGATCTTTCTGTATATTTTAGTCAAGAGGTTCTTAATTTAAAAAAAAATGTGTGATAGAGATTGGTTTTTATTGTAAAAGAAAATTCACAACTGCAAGTAGATGTGGTTTGACCTACCTACCTAAAAGAAGACTCGAGACGACAAATTTTAGCAAGGTCAAATCAATTTAACACGTTCAGCTTAAATATTTATAAAAACCGATTTCCTAAAGCAATCCAAACAAAAATCATCAAAAAGGTTCAGCCGTTCTTGTGTTTTCTAAATTCGTAGCAAAGTGGTAGGTACAGAAAGTCGGGCTTCTTTTAAATATGTCATATTATATAGGTACTTATATTAAAAAACCTTTTGAAAATAATATTAATAATATGTGACAATAAAATACTAAAACAACTACAAGACCGTCGATAAAAAGTGCCCTCAATTTCACTATAATCATATTATATTATTTATACAGTGCCTTTTTATCAGCTAGGTAGTTTAAAAACACTTAAACCATCATTTTCTCGCTATTCAGTTCAAATAATTGATTAATTCAATATCAGATACAGAGGAAATAAAACTGGTTTAACTATTAAATTTCTATGCTAATAAAGTTTGACATGCGCGAAGATTTGAATCGATTAAAATCGTTGCCATAAATATTAAAAAAAACAAAGGAACAGTCCGAATATCTTTTGTTCGTATTTTAAATTATCAATTTAAATACGATAATCTTAGTTTTGTATACTGAGCCTTAAACGGTTGTAACTTGTAACTTTAAAATAAGTATTATATTTTTATGTAATAAGACAATGCAAAACTATTAAATCAGTTTAAAGAAATAGTAAAATGAATAATTGTTTCACACCGTCCTGTCTACAGGAAGTGCGTTAACTGCTTATCATTACCTACAGCATAAACGTCTGAAACAAGCATTTAAAACTACACTCCACTAACTATGAAGCGATTATATTTAGATTGATTCAAAATAAATATTTTATTTGCTTCAATAAACGCCTTGTGTGTGAACGCCCTAACGCAAAGTTTTGCTTTCTCGTAAGAAAATCACAGTCAGTTTAGTTTTCTAAACATTTTACACTGTGTGCGTCATTAAAGACCACGTTGATAGTGCTCAAACTCAATAAATTACGCAATTAAATATATACGATAAATTAACATAAATCAAGATGATGAAACCGAGTGAAATCTAATCAGTATCACATTTCGTATCAGACAACAACATTGTGCAAATTATCAGTTGATTATTGTGATAAATTATTTTATTAAAATAAAAAAAATGGCGGGAAAAATATTAGTGTCAATGCCATTTTTTATTTTCTTAACGGTCAGTGCTTACGATTTGAAGCAAGTGCTTATTTTAAGCAGGCATAATATTAGAGCACCTCTGTCTTCAAGTTTAAATATTCTGTCGAATAAAACATGGCCGACGTGGAACGTGCAACCGGCTTTTTTGACCGCAAAAGGTGCTTTATTAGAAGGTTATATGGGTAATTATATTTCGAACTGGTTGGTGAAAAAAGGTTTGTTACCAAACGGATGTCCGGAAGCCAATGATGTGCATATTTATGCAAATACGAGACAAAGGACACGTGAAACTGCTAAAGCTTTTGTCAATGGTGCTTTTAAAAATTGCAGTGTTACCGTCTATAGCAAGAACCTTGGCAAGAACTCCACTGAAATGGATCCCGTATTTAACCCCGTATTCAGAAGTACGTCGTTGGAGTTAAAATCGAAAATAATTGAAGAGATGCAACATAAATTAGACGGTTTACGACTAAATAAAGCGTACTCAAAATTAAACGATATAGTTGACTTAAAACATGCTCCTATTTGTAAAAATAGGAATGTGTGCGATTTTGTAGGCGCGAAGGATAGTATTATTTATGAAATAGGAGAAGAGCCGAATATTGATGGCCCTCTAGCATATACAAATTCAATTGTTGACGCTTTTTTAATGAGTTATTACGAAGGAATGCCCATAAGCGATATTGCATGGGGAAAAATTAAATCACCCGACGAATGGAATTTATTAACGCGAGTCACGCATGAAAATCAAAATGTCAGATTTAACAGCACAATTTTGGGAAAGGAAGTCGCGAAACCCTTACTGAAATATATTTACAACATATTAAAGGATGAGAATTCACCGAAATTTACGCTTCTCGTTGGTCATGATTCAAATTTGAATTCACTTATGGCGGCAATCGGCTTCAAGCCCTACGTGTTGCCAGATCAATATGAATTCACGCCGATAGGTGGAAAATTGGTTTTTCAAAAATGGCATGATAGTGAAACGAAGAAAGATCTATTAAAAGTAGATTATGTTTATCAGACACTTAAACAATTGAGGGATGGTGAAATTTTATCTGAATCTAATCCACCGCGTTGGATGAAAATGGAGATACGCAGCTGTGAAAGTGATTCTGATGGATTTTGTCCATGGAGCGATTTCATGGAAATCATGAAATCTGTTTCTGTGTAAATGTAGTATTTTTATATTTTAATGAAATGATGATGATTATTCAAATTGTAATTTATTTATTTATTCATATTCATTCTGCGTTTTATGATACTATATAATAATTATTGAACTTGATAGGAATATTAAGTGTAATATTAAGTAAGTGTGTGAGTAAATATAGACTCAAAATTAGAATAAGTTAATATTTAATAGGAAACTTAAATAATTAATCTGCCTGTTATTTCAATTAATTTAGAAAGTGATACATATGGTGCATAAGGTCAAATATTATCACCAAGAAGATAATAGCTATCTATTTATAGTTTTGATAACAAGATATTTAATTTACCCCACATTGTATTTTATAAATGAGTAGTTGAATGTAATAATATGTAATCCATGTTAGGTATATGTGGATATAAACACAATCTTTCATGAAAATGTACTAGAGAGTTTTGTGATGTTTTTTATGATAATTTTAAACTTTGATAATTTCTTATTTATTGTACATAATAAATAGACAGACATAGAAACAAATCATTTTTCTGCATATATTTTTTATTTCTGAAGATCTACAAAATAAGGTTGTGTTTATTCATAGATAAGACTGCGACTCAATCGTCTTACCGTGAATGGTTTAATAAAATGTCAAATGTCAAGTGTCAATGCCAATTAAATCAGCTGATTGTAGAAAACGAAAACTTGTGTTTTGTTTACATTATCATTTAGCAATAATTTATTACAAAATCAGCAATTGTGTCTTATTTCCGCGTTCACATGCAATGATGTTTATACTTAAAAATGACGTCACGTGATTATGAAGTTATTTTTACATTGATTTGTAGGTTGCTTACTTACTTTCACTCGCACCTCCCTCCACAAGACAAAGAAGAATATTTTTATCATTTACAAGCCAATTTCAGTATGTCGTTTGTATTAACACATAACAAACATATAAAATGTTTACGCGAAGTATTTTTCTTACCTGCTTCTTGTTCTTCTGTTTTACACTGAGTGTTTTTGTGTTTTTGTTATGTTTCGATTTCAAGCCAGTCCATCAATATAAACTAGAAAAAGTTGTGTTACTCAGCCGTCATAATCTTCGGACGCCTTTGTCGAAAAACTTAAAAAAGTTAACACCTCAAACCTGGCCACAATGGAAAGAAAAGCCTGGATATTTAACAGAAAAAGGTTTTATATTAGAAGGCTATATGGGAACGTTTTTTAAAAACTGGCTGTTTACAAAGGGTCTACTGTCTAGTGACTGTCCAGATGAAAATGAATTTTATGTGTATGCAAATAATGTTCAAAGAACGATGGCATCAGCCCAAGCTTTTGTAACAAACACATTTCCTCATTGCAACATGACCGTGCATCATTCAAACGAAAATTACGATCCTATATTTAGTCCGTACATTCACAATGGTACAGAGATCTTTAAGAAACTTGCGCTTGATGAAATGTCTTCTTTATTACAAAATATGGACTTAAAAACTCAATATGAAACTCTTGAACATATTTTAGATTATCAAGCATCTGATTTATGTAAATTAGAGAAGAAATGTGATATGGATGGTGAAGAAAATAATATAGATATTGTTGTAGGATCAAAACCGATACTAAAAGGGCCTTTGAAACTTAGCAATGAGGCTATAGATGCGTTTTTAATGGAATATTACAGTGGGTTTTCATTAGACAATGTTGCATGGGGTCAGTTATCACAGACAAACGAATGGCAGGCCATTTTGCCCATATCGCAAAGTTACCATAATATTATTTTCAATATTAGTATAATCGCCAAGGATATAAGCTATCCGCTTCTCAAATACATGTCGAAAATACTTATTTATGACGATAAAAAAGTATCACTTCTCATGGGACATGACGCAAATATCAATGTTGTGTTAAATGCAATGGAATTTAAACCTTTTGTGCTAGAAAATGAGTTTGTTTATACACCGATAGGTGGAAAGGTGATCTTCCAAAAATGGTTTGACGTTCACAATAAGGAGTATTTATTGAAAATTCAGTATGTTTATCAAAGTGCTGAACAGTTGAGGAATGCAACAGTTTTAAATGAAGACAATCCACCGTTATTTAAAGATTTAGAATTAAATAAATGCCCTGTGAATGAAGACGGATTTTGTTCTTGGGATGTGTTTGTTGATTTTTTAAATAGTATTGCGTTTTATAATTATAATAAATATTACTTAAAGCTAGTTTCGTAAGTTTTGGGTATGTTATGTTTAACTTATCTGTCAGGTAAAATGACATATCTCATAAATCAAATGTGAAATTAACTAACAAGTCTAGTAGTAGTAAAGTTATCAATTATATTATCAGAGAGATGTGTAAAAATTGCTTTAAGGCGCGGGACAGACACAAGCGGCGCGGCGCGCATCGGGTGCAAAATTTTATATTAAAATCAGCATCGTCACGTAATTGACGCATTTTTATGTGAATGTATACAAGCGGCGCGGCGCGCCTCGGGCGTACTGCCGGCGCAACCGTGGCACAACGGTGGCGTGCCGTCTCGACGCCTTTCCAAAGTTCTTTCATACAAAATGTAGAAGAAGTACGTGGTGCAAAACAGATTGAAGAGGTGCGCTTATGGCACGCCCGCGCCCGCGTCGCTTGTGTTTGACCCGCGCCTAACACAGGCGCCTAAGATTCACAGACACAGCTCCTGTATACATTCTGTTCAGCGTATCTGTCAGTTAGAATGACAAAAAGTGTTGAATAGGCTATCTGACAATCAGCAAGTTGAGGCTGAAAACTTGCACAGAAAAAAAAATTTAACCAGTTAAGTTCCCATGTGATATTTGATTGAGGCTATTGATTTTATGTACAAAGTTAATTTTATTGAAAAAAAAATTACATATAACATTGGCCATACAAATTTTATTTTTATAAGAATAACTAGGTGTTCATAGTTTTTCCAGTGTATGTGTCATAATAATATGATATTATAAATAATTACATAAAGTGTACATGTGTCATAATGAAAAGCACTTATAAGTTAGGTATAATATATAAATAATTACTTATGTGTAGTGATTTTATCTATGTGCTATGAATATAATAATTAATAAACGTATTTTACAATTTTATTTTTACATATAGAGCATGTTTATTTTTAAACATATTTAACATTATATTGTTAAAAAAAGTATTATATATATATGAGTATGGCCGCCAAATATTGTACAATAACAGTCGTGAAATCGTAACACACCGTAACATACGTGACTGATAGTAACATACGTGATTTTGTTAAGCCTAGTGTACATTACAACTAATAATGCAGGAGATTTTTTTTACATTTCTGTTTTATATTGTTAATTAAATTATTTGATTAAATTACTTTAAAACTCAATAAAACAAATTTAAATATTAAAGAAAAAGTTTTATTTCTCAAATTTTGTATTTCTATAATACTTACAAATGCAAGAATCATTCACAACTTATGATATTAATTACGAATACGAATTATTATAGTAAAAAAGTTACTAACTTCCGAAACATGATAGTTTTTGAAGTGGGTTCTCTTTATGTAAAAAAGTAAATTTTTAACTTTAGATTCTCTAGTGAGTACTACCCCTAACAGCCGATCACGAATGTTACGTAACACAATAGTAACACATGGTATCATTCGTGAATCAAAATATGGTTGGACACAACTTAAAAAGCCTTTATTCGTCAAAGTTTTGTAGTAATAAGACGCCGCATAGTTTGATTTGTTACTAGAACACTAAAGCTACACACATAATTTAAATAATATAGTAAATTTGTATTCTTACCTTGCATAATTCTCACTCAAAATTATTAAAATGTTCTGGGACAAAAATGCCGACTACCTTTCGATCAACTTTTACAGTAACAAAATGGCGATTTTTTTTTCTAAAGGTTGGCCAACATGTAAATCGGTGTTGCCCCTACTTAAAAATATTTTTGTGGCTTGGATATCTAGTTATTTAGGGTGTTATTTTATGGTAACCGTGCGTGAAGTATCATTCGTGAAAAAAAGTGAGACATAGTTTTAAGTGAGTTTTATATTAATTTCTTTTATATTATTTTTATTAGAACTTGTTAAAACTATCCACAAGTTTACAGAATAATTTAGAAATACCAAAATTTTACAGGTATCAATAAATTTTTGCATAATTTTGTGACTTCAAAGTGTGAGATGACTAAGTGGGACACATGATTTTAGTATGGAAAGGAAAATAAGCATTTCAAAAAAAAAAATATTGAGCTTGTTAAAGGCACTCAAAATTAATTTAAATTATTAATATAATGATAAATATAACATAGTGAAGCTGAAACTATTTAAAAACTACCATAATTACTATATAAAAAAATCTGGTGCTATATAAAATGACAAGGACATTTTTTTTTTCTTGAATGTACAATTTTTGGCGGCCATACTCATATATAAATGTAAATTACTAGGGTAATTCGAAAATATGTGTTATTGATCAAAACATACAAGCATTTCAGCCACGGTTTCGCTCGCGTGGGCAAAATTATATTCAAAAGGTTAGTTTTTAATAGGGTTGTAACGGAGGCCTACTTAGCGGAGGCGGAGGCGGATGCGGAGGTGAAGAGGTTCGCCTCCGCGGATGCGAAGGTTAACGGAGGCGGAGGTGGAGGTGAAATATGTTTATTTTAATTAATTAATTTTTAATTTCTTGAATAATTTTTCCCGCAACTTTTGCATTTTGCATAATTATCGTCTACTTCTACAAAGTACTGCCAAATTTCACTAGTTTTCGGCTTCATCACGTTATTTAAATAACAATAACTAATAATTACGCACAAAATTACTTAAAACAATCACGGCTCAATTGCAACTACGCGGTACCGAACGCTTTGACAAGTTGATTCCTGTTATTCATTCACTCACACTCCCACCACCCGCTTGGCCGTGTTCCCGCGGCTTAAGCAAACTCTCGACCATTTCACTTGAAAACACGCAGCCGAACGGCCGCGTTGCCTAGCGTCGCTCCTTGCGCGTTGTTTGTGATCGTAAATGAACTTCCGATATGACTCCGCATATATTTTGCGGAGGCGGATGCGGAGGCGGAGGTTAAATTCTTTGCGGAAGTTCCGCAGTAACGGAGGTGGAGGCGGAGTTCCGTTACAACCCTAGTTTTTAATATAGCGCCATCTATTGGAATTTATAAATTTCGAAGAGATTCCCATGAGATTATGATATTTTACTGTAGTAAATGTAGCCTTTGCCACCATTGCCACTCTCTGGCCTCCTAACTATCCCCAGACGCATAAATCTTCCATAAAATGCTCCATAGCGACTTGAAAGAAAGACAAATAAACATTAGACACCCATCCGCATTATTAAATAGATTTAATTAAAATATTACCTCGCTGAAGCACAAGCTATGTATTAATTTAATTTTACATAACTGCATCTTATTGAAGCTAACGTTGATGCATAAATAATAAATATGATGATATTCCTATCTATGATTCAAATATTTAACCGCATTTGAAATATTTATAACTAACTAACTAATATTGTCTGTCGGCCACGGCTTAGCAATGCTAGTACCAATTTGGATGAAATAAGGGTTGAAAATATTATGTACTTCAAGACCTAGTGTAAACCTTTCATAGGATTCTTATTTTATTTTTTAAAAATTATTGGTTTTCCGCGAGTAAAACCGCGGGGCACCGCTAGTCAAATGACTTTGTTAAAAACTATTTGCAGTCCTTTTTACAGTCTTTGAGTGCTTTGAATAAATCAAGCAATAAATACAAATATTATGACGTCTCCTCTGTTCTCTCTGTTTATTAAATTTGGCTCAAATTGGCTCAAATATGCCAGAAAATTGTCAAAATTATCGTCAACTTTGCGAAATCAAAATTATTATAATGTGAATTAAATTCCTTGGCTATTAAAATTCTAAATTAATAAGTGTGAAGATTCTGGAGTAAATTAATGAGTAAAAATTTGTGAGATGTCTTTGAAAATTCCTACTCAAATAAACGTAACGATAGATGCACATAAACAATGGCTTAGAACTCTGCATGACGCTCAAGAACTAATAGAAAATGATACTGCTCTTCAGGTAATTTTTTATAGAAGCGATCAATTACTGCGTAAACCTGTATTAGCGCCCCGACTTCGCCCGTGGTACATGTTTACGTTTTCTCTCTACTTATAAGAAATATCGTACTAAGTACAAAAGAATTAACGAAATCGGGTCAGCCGTTCTCGAGTTATGCGCTTATTTTGCTATTCATTTTTATATCATATTTCCTGTAAGTATTATATTTAAAATACTGATCATTTTCATGTAAGTTATGACCTTATACTTATACCTATAAGTTATGACCTACCTATAGATCTTACGCAGCCTACCTAATTTTCAGGATTTTCTATCAGAATTATTATACCTAAATCCATCGCTTCTAAAAATAGAATCTATCCTATCCTATCCTATGCTATGCTATGCTATGCTATGCTATGCTATGCCATGCATGCCATGCCATGCCATGCTATGCTATGCTATCCTATCCTATCCTACTAATATTATAAATGCGAAAGTTTGTGAGGATGGATGTATTTGTATATGTATGTATGTATGTTTGTTACTCTTTCACGCAAATACGATTACAATGATATTAAGGACACATATAGAGGGTAACTTGGATTAAAAGATAGTTTTTATCCCGGAAATACCACGGGAACGGGAACTATGCGGTTTTTCTTTGAGAACGCGGGCGAAGCCGCCGGTAGAAACCTAGTTAGTCCATAAATACTATTAAAAATATCTAAATGTAGTTTTGTTCGTTACGCTTTCGCGGCAAAACTACTTAACCGATTTCGATGAAATTTGGTACAAGGATATATAAGTTACGATATTTTCGTTTATTGACAGTATCCATATAGCAAATACAATTTTACAGGAAAAAGCAGCAAAAGGCTTTTGGATAAAAGAGCGAAGGTTACCCCCAGAAATTCTAGGAACAACTTATGCTGAATATTGTGATCTGATAAACAGAATGTACGACGCCTACCTCAATAGTGTACATTTGCAGAGAGCACCCTATATCATGGCTATTATTAGCGTTCTTATGAAACGGTAGATATCTTTGTAATAATGTTTCCTAAACAGTCGTAACACTGAACAGAACTACAACATTATCTATACTAATATTATAAAGCTGCAGAGTTTGTTTGTTTGAACGCGCTAATCTCGGGAACTACTGGACCGATTTGAATAATTCTTTCGGTGTTAGATACCCCGTTTATCGAGGAAGGCTATATCCTCCTGGTGGTCTTAGCGTGATGATATATAGCCTATATAGGAAGGCTATATTATAGGCTATATATCATCACGCTAAGACCACCAGGAGCGGAGCCATGCGGGTGAAACCGCGGAGCGCAGCTAGTTGGAAATATACGTAGGTAACTGCACGACTGGGTTCAAATTAAGTGAGAATAATGTTGATAACGTTCGTCCCAACAGTAATGCAACAAAAACACAGACAATCGACTTATTAAACTGGCTGTAAAATTTATACACGAGCTTTGATGGAAAATACAAGTTGATTTTTATTTGGAATCATAACAATCATTTCGCATTAGCGTAGTTACTAACCTATACAATTCACCATTCCATTCCATTAATTAATATCAAGATGTTTTTACACATTGCGGCCATGTTTCTATGACGTCATCTTTTCAGTATGTACGAGCTACGAAATGAGCTAGTTACTTTGATAGTAAATGACTACATTTACGTCGATCAGGCTTTGATAAACACTCGACGGACACCTTTTGATATTCAGGTAATGTAAACAATAATAATTTATACATCCTTTACGTGAAAATGAAGAGGAAAAACTTATTAGGTATAGAAAAACTGAAATACTAATAAGACTTAAGAGTCCCTTTCTAAGAAGCCTTTTGTTTTCTTATCTATTTTAATTTTGTGGATAGAAACCTTAAAAAAATATTGGCGTACTATATACAACTAAACTTGCAATCGCCTATTAAAAAGATAAACAAAAAAAAAAAAATACCGGCCGAATTGATAACCTCCTCCTTTTTTTGAAGTCGGTTAAAAATGACAAGTGACGTTGTCATATCCATTCAAATTAACACCTTATTTCGTGGCAGTAATGTTCAAAGTCTATTGCTCATAAAAAAACTCTGCCTCGTAGACGTAGGCAGAGTTTTGTTTCGGACAATTTATGAGCGTGATTGTGAAACTAGTTATTTATTTTACTTGAATGAAGTGCTTTTACAACTATTTACAGATAGTTATACCATACCATTTACCACTGGAAAGTAGAGAGGACTCGATGGAACAATTGCTTCAAAAGATGTGGGCTGATGCGGTTGAGAGGAAGAAATCACCCCCGAAAACGGTTCTTTTATTTATCAGTATATTAATAAGTGAAGTAAACTTTTTTGTTTATTGTTTGTAAAGAGTAGGAGCATGAAATATGACACACTGATACCTAGTTAATAATACAGAGCCCGAGTGCAGTGCAGAAAGAATTTTTTAAAATAATGAATTAAAATAAATTAAATTTGACACACAAACGCATCCTGATCGTTTGTTTTTGGATTTTATTTGATTCATTTTTGTTTAAATATGGGTTTATGATTTATAAAAGGCATTTTGTGGACCCCTTCGCGTATTGTTAACTAAATATTAAATGAGTAAACTAGTATTATGTATATTATAAAAAACATTTTTCAGACACCCGTCACACCTAATATCTTTGACGGGGATTTCCCCATAGAAGATAATGTGCCTACTCTTATTTCTGAGCAACAAATATTTAAAGGTTTGTTAATAATAAATATTGAAAGGCGTTTGTATTAATTAGCTTTGTAAGAAATAGTAATTTAGAAGTTTACGGTAAAAAGCTGACCCAGTTATGATGAACTTTCGCTAAGTAACAGTTAAAAACATACTTTAAAAAAGAAATGTAGCTTAGTATGGTTTTTAATAATAATTATATCTAAACGTGTTTTAGATGAAAGCATTCACACGGTATATTCTGAAGAGTATCTTCAAGCTGTAATAATACAAAAACAAGAAAGATATAGGTTAGTTCCGTTCATAATTATTGTTTTCTAAGTAACTGAAAGTGTGATATTTTTGAAATAGTAGGAATAAGGTAAATAAGAAAATAGTTAAAGAACAGAACAGAACAGAATAGAGAAGAACAAAGCATTAAAGAATGGAACAGAACAGAAATGAACTATAAATATTATTACAGGCAGTTTTTTGTTGAAGATTTCAAATCTAAATGCAGAAGAAGAAGACTATATTTTGCCGATTCCGCCCAAGAGGCTCCATTTTATTTAAAACGAGCGGCGGCCATGTTGATTCAGAAAGTTTATCGGTTTGGCAATTTTATTAATAAGAAATGTACAAATATACAAATAAGGTGTCGCTGAAAATCAGCTCTGCAGTGAAAGTCTATGCTTTCACTGTAAAATGCTGAGCGGCAATCCTTTTAGCTAGTAGGTTTTAGTAATTAAGTAGTTTGTAAGTACATAGATTGTTAATTTTTAATGTACCTGGCCTGCTTGCTAATAAACATTTTTTTTTTAATGTCATATACTATCACTAGGCACTAGCGGATCTAGCAAAGGTTAATCTGCCAGGACGATTTTGTTACTTAGGGGTATAAAAAGTTGTTTATGATCTACTAGCTTACCGCCCGCGACTTCGCCCGCTTTGTCTAAAACCTTCCTCTTGCATCACTCTATCTATTAAAAAAACCGCATCAAAATCAGTTGCGTAGTTTTAAAGATTTAAGCATACAAAGGGTCATAGAGACAGAGAAAGCGACTTTGTTTTATACTATGTAGTGATGATTATTATCAGACCTAACGAATTTATACTGGGTCATGTCCCCTGTGATTCTTCGGACCGCGTGTTAGGAACTAGGTTTGCCAATATTCATATTATTTTTTTTAGAAAATATATGCTTATCAAAAGGCAACGGATTCTCGAGTATAGAAGGGATGTATTATTAGGCTTGGTGCCAGATCCGTTTCAACCACACATGAGTTTCGAAGAAGAAAATGATAAGGTATGTTATCTATACTATTATTTACTCATATTATAAAGCTGAAGAGTTTGTTTGTTTGTTTGAACACCCTAATCTCAGAAACTACTGGTCCGATTTCAAAAATTCTTTCGGTGATAGACAGCCCATTTATCGAGGAAGGCTATAGGCTATATATCATCAGGCTAAGACCAACAGGTGCGGAGCACTGCGGGTGAAACCGCGGGGCGCAGCTAGTAATTTATAAATATTAATGACTAAAATAAGTTTAGTTATTGCAGAGGTTGGTAACAAACAAAATACTCAACTTTATTAGTAAGTATCTAAATAAGTTTATTTTTAGAAATGTATTTTTTCACAGATGTACGAAAGAAAGCGGAATATTCGTATGAAAATAAAAGAAACGTACATGAAAGATTTTAATCAAGAGAAGACTAGGCTAGTCGTTTTTAAAAAGGACAATCAAATAGATGATATAACTGAACAAATTCAAACGTGGTTTAAAGAATGGTTGGTGATGAATTTGTATGTCTGTAATGTAATTATGTACCTACTAGCTGTATATAAATAAATATTTCGGGACACTTTTCACACACGGCACGATCTGATCCGATACTAAGCTTTCGCTTGTGTTATGGAAACCAGATGGCTGCTAAACATACATATATAATTTTAAATAAATACTTATATAGATAATTAACACCCAGACACAGGGCAAACATCTATGTTCATTACAATTTGCCCCGGGTGGGAATCGAACCTACGACCTCTGGCTTGGAAGGCAGCGCCACTACCAACCAAGCCAACCGGTCAGTCGCTAATACATATCTATAGTCAATTGTATGTAAACAAAAACAAAATCTTTAGTCTCAATAAAATCCTATAGGTATTATGGCTATGGGTTTTTCCCCGACTACCCTTACGAAATAGAGGGTGGTACTGTCATGGTGATCCGTGGTGATTATCCCACTATAGATGAAAAAGTTGAAGAAGACGAGAAATATAACGCCAGTGTAAAGGGAAAAACTAAGGAGATGGTAAGATTTGCAACTTATTTACTTCAGTATTTTCTTGGTTTGTAGTAAGAACAACGAAAGAACGCTCTTCGCCTATTTACACTAAAATAATTTGACATAGTGGGGTTAGAATGAGCATTAGCTCGTTTGATGTAAATGCACTGTTATAGAAGTAGATTTTAAATGTGATTTATTCATTATTATTATTAACCCAACGTTTCGCACACTTTACAGTTCTTAATCAGTCTTATTTTGTAAACTTATTACTTTATAGAAATTAATCAGATATATTTCATCTTCTGTATGAAAGGGACTAACTAGGATGAAGATAAAATAAGAAACGCAGATTTATGAAATTTTATTTATTTAATTTTACACTATTAAGGACGCTGTCACCGATCTGCGTTACTCAAATTTAGGTATCT
>CAJQZM010011866.1:0-11626 GCA_907164665.1 Colias nastes | reverse complement strand
CTATAATTGGTAAAATAAACACATTCCTCCATGGAAGCCTTTAGGAGAAATCGATTGTCAAAATATTATATTAGGGTAGTTTGAGTTACATACTGAACTTGATCTTTTTATTTTTTTCTTCCAAAAAACTCAAAAGTGCAACTTGTGACCGGTACAGATAGATTTCTCATAATTAGGTCTATCATTGATAAAAATACCAGATTCCACCATGGAGGCGTTTAGGAGATATTGAATTTATTAGAGTAGTTAGGTAAAATAAAAAGCTTTCGAATTTTTCACATTTCATGGGATGTAGCTCGAAAACGGCTGCGAATAGAAAAAAATGATTTCGGTACAACTTGTAGATAATTTTATGGCCTTTCAACTTTTCCTTGAAAGTTTTTCTCTAACATGTACCGTTTTTGAGATTTAAGCGAAAAATGAAAAAAATGGACCTTTTCCCTCCTCCCCCCACTCCGGGGCTCCTCCTAGTGTCCCGGGGTTTTAGTATGTTTATTACCTAGGGACTCTTGACATGTTTCCGAAGAAACATCTTACGTTACTAACTCACGCACTCTAGACCCCCCTTGGAGGGACTCATTCAATGGACTAAATAGTAGCTAAACGCTACAGAACGGACACTCTCCGCCTCCCGCCAAAATTAAACACTTACCTCACCCCGCGCGATCGTGATTAAAATGGGCCACATTTTTCTGCAAGGCGATACGCAACGAAGATTGACAACATTAATCAAATTGACTTAAAGTAATTTTATTATTTTGGATTTGTGATTATCGTTTTTCGTAGAAAATGGTTAGATATTGTGCTGTTTACGGATGTATTTCATCAGAAAAACGCGAATTTTTTTTTACGCTAGTCACAAATGTGCCAACCATAAAGCGTTAACACACACATTTGCAGTCTCTACAGTGTGACTGTCAAAACGATAATTTTGTATGGAGTGTCCGGGGTGTGCTTTGGCCAAAAATAGTTTTGCTTCTATCTGTATGATTTTACATCTATTTGCAACCATTTTTTGTATAGCATTCGTAATTGTCGGTCAAATAAAATGTCAGCGAGTTTTTTACTACATTTTAATAATTTCAAAGGTTACGTAATAAATTATCAAATTCCTTTTGGCTATTATGATACCCAAAATTATCATAAGCTTTAAGCATTGTATATTTTGAAGTATTTATTCCTTAGATGTTTAAGCACACATCATACTTTAACATTAGATTTGAGGAACTATTTTTAAAGATAATATGTTATTAGGTAGTTAGTTAAGTACTTTTCTGATTACTTATTTCAGGAAAGAAGCAATGAAATCCGGTCAATTACATAAGGCTTTCCAATATTTTGCCAGACCGAGTAAAATCTGAAGCAGGAGGATTACAGTTAAATTATTATCAAATGACTTAAAATTAAGGTCAGTAATACCTTAACTAATAACGATCGAATTTCTAGAACTACTGAGTTGATTTTTGCCAATTCTTCTCAGTAGAAAGGACATTCTGAATTAAATTTAACGTAAATAAATGAGTATCATAAACAATTGTAAAAGTTTACACGAACAAAAAAATTAGGATTGAGTATATGCAACAAATGCTTGTCTCAGTTTGAAAACATTGATTCAGTCATTTGATCAAATGCCTACATTGGGACCTTGGGTTGTTTAATCCGGGGTCACCTTTCAGGTATTTTTATTAAGACATTGTTGTTTTGCTATCACTATTTCGAGTTACACCATTCTTTTTTTTGAAACTCATTTAGACCTATAATCATTTTGGTTGCTAGTCATAGAGTCTGTCTAAAAAGTCAGTTTACATGGGTAATTTAAGTAGAAATTTAAAAACTTATACTGGTAACCCTGCAGGTGCTGTCAAAATTGTAAATTATAACCTAGCTTTTCTCAATTTTATTTAGATTTTCCTGTTTAATATTCGTATAAAATGCCAAAACCTTTGAGCAGTAGTGCGAGGGAGATAATTTACAAGGTTATTAAGTTTTGTCAGCGTGAAAAAGCAGAACAAAGAGATTTGGTGAACAAAAACAAAGTTACAGAAAGAGTATCCGCCATGACCGGTATGTAACACTAGTTGATACTTGTATTTATTTAATTTTTTTTTTCTTGTAATTTATATGTAATTAAGTACTAAAATGTGCAAAGGTGTGATCGTTTGTTTATTTGTTTCCTTACACAGAATATGATTTTTCAGGTGTTTCAAGAGTGACTTTGGCTCGTATTAAAAAAGAAGCTAGCGTAAATAACGGAGTATGGCGCACGCCTGGAAAAGGTCGTGGTTCAAAAAATGGACGCCCTTTGAAAATCAATTTGGATGACTTTGATAAATTCAATTCAATTTCTAATTGCATTGACTCTGCTTTGTTTTGTTTATGCAAGTCAAAGTTAATAAATGTATGTACATTATGCTCTGAAGTGTTTTGACGTGACAACGTCTTAAATTAGGTTGCGGCTGGGAGCCACTTATGAAAAAGTGTAACGCTCGGTAACGTTACGATGAGTCACCGAACGAGAGAGAGGCCCGCCGAATGCCTTGCGTCTCTCTCCCACTCAACTATGATCGAGAAAAAGACGTTGTCACGTAAAATCTTCGCCCGTAAAACCGACTTTACAGGCAACCATTTTTTTTTATTTGTTGACTTTTCCTGTAATCCTGTACCTACCTCAAATATTTTTTAATCACTTATCATTTTTAATATTTTTATCAAATTTTAATATAAATATTTTTATTCTAATGTATCTAGATTGTACGTATAAACTATACATTATTTGCAGTGTTGCTAGGTTGAGTTTTAAAATTACCCTTTAAATTACCCATGTAAACTGACTTTTTAGACAGACTCTACCGGCTTCGCCCAGGTAGACTTTTTTTGCACGGTTTTCAAAATTTTAAGAGATTAACCTCATCCATCCACCATTTAAATATCCCATTAATAAATGTCGATGAGACATGATTACACAGATATAATAAATAAATAAAATTTTACTGATATTTAAACTAGTTTTAAATGTCACAAGCACGTGGCAAAGCGTAATTAAAGTAAATTATTAGAGACTTAATATTATCAATGAATGGCGGTGCTTTTCTTTTTTCTTGACATTTAATATTTCTTGTATAAATTTTATCAAATGGGTAACATTAATTGCCTAGTAAAGAAGATAAAGCACTTACATTTACGAGAGTGAATCGATTAAAAAATATACATAATAACAATTTCTAATATACTGAGGAGATTATAGAGGTTTCACACGCGGCTTCGTTTATCGTATCGTATTTGTCCAAAAGAATAAGGAATGACAATACCTTTTGACAATGTAATAATTTCGGGGAACCATATGAAATGTATTGAGCAGGTGTTAATTTAATTATGAGTACATTATATATACATTTTATATTATATATATTATATATCTATTAATAAAGGTGTTATCTATAGCAAATGTTTGATAATTATTAGTTTAATAATATAACTATTAAACCGGCTACTCACCTACCTGCTGCAGGGGAAATATTGGGATTGCATCCTTAATTGGCTCCTTAATTGTGATGTGTATAAGGAAGCAAGGGCAACTTAGAGAAGAAAAAAATTGCTCCAACCGCCGTCTAACCGAGATTGTTCCAATATTGCCCCTGCGGCAGGTATGTGAGTAGCCGGCTTTAAGAAATGTAAGACTTTAACCGATTTGTAACGAATGATTCAAAAGTTTTCTCTATAAAGTCACGCAGATAATTATTTGCTTTGATAAAATCGATGTAATGTAAAACCTCGTTCTCATTATGAGCATTTGTTGAGCAACAGTTGATCAACAATGTTGCTTAAAACTTTTTTTAAATGTTACCGCTTCGCGAGCGAGCACTTCGATGATTTAACATGCGTTTACACCTTGCTGCTAAACAAATGTTTACCATGAGTGCGGATTATTTGTTAAAACAGCATAGTAGTTATGCAGCCAATTTATTTAAAATGTATACAATTGTAGATATTGTATGAACAATATTTCTATATGAAATCATTGGTTCATGAATAAGATTAATCGTAAGTACTGAAAAGTTTAATTTCATATTACCCAGCACATAATACGGAAGTGGGTCGATAATCGATATGAGATCCGAAACCAGTTCTACAAACAGGTTACGCGCGTGCGACTTTTTCATGTGGGTGTACCTTTATAAAGATAAAAAGTATGCTATACGTACAGACTGGATTTGTTTTAGATCCTTTCGTAACGGACTTAAATTTTTACTGTCTTTCCACTAAAATCTCTAGATAGGATTTAACTTTAAGCGCGGGTTCTCTTTAATCTGGTTTTGTCGTATTTCACACAGACAACTATTAAAGTGACAGATCCCTGGTTTAAAGTTAGACTGTGTTTAAATTGATTTGTGGTAATACCATTAGATTTTATGCAATGGTCAGTTGTGAGTTAACTAATTTTTGAGGGTATGTTTTAAAGAATACCGAAAGATGGTAAATTCAATTGGAAGGTAACTTTTGGTACGAATTGCTCTACTATACCGAGAGCGCATACGATCCGAACCACAATATTTTACTAGTATAAATCCATATCGAAAGAATCGTCGTTAGAATTCCAAATGGGACCTAGACTTCGCTTTTCCATATTTCTCTTCACGGTCTACATTTTCAATGCATTTTAAGAACTAGATACGTTCCTAACACACTAGATTTTCTATCATATCTATCTTATTATAGTTGCTGCATACCGCCTTATTTTATGCTTCTCTTATGCCTCTACACAAATATTTGAGACTCATACTTTCTACGATATTGAAGATAGTAGATAAGAGACTGTATGCACTGATGATGATTGTTCCTTTAACTCCTCGAGAAGCATAGGGCCTCAGTAAACTTTTTCCAGTCACGTCGATTTTGGGCTTTTGCTTTGGCTTCTTGCCACGACAAGCCGGTTTCATTTAGTACAGCAACCACAGATTTCCTTCACGATGCAGGGGGACGACCTGTTTGCACAACACAGATGCTATATTTTAGTTGTACTTCACTTATATTATCATTATATCTGATGGGTTTTGTCTGTAAGATACGTATTTCTTCCTGTATCTTACAAAACTGTAAGATACGTATTTCTTCCTGTATCTTAAAAACGGCTACACGAATTGTTAATTTATTTCAGTCATTTAATCTATATAAACTTTTTAACGAACCCACACGAATTACACCTACTTCTGCAACCTGTATTGATAATATATACTGTGACTGCATCTGTTTAGAGAAAAATATTCTCAATACATTGACTTCGGATCACTGTGGCCAGAAAGTAGTTTTTGAATGGGATTGCATACCTACATTTAAAAGGATTAATGTTAGGCCTATAACTAAAAAAGGCATTAATAAATTTAGGAATAATATTAATAAAAACCTGCCCGTACTAAATGATCAATCCTTTCCTAATAGTCCTTGTGAAATGTTTAATAATCTTTTTAATTTAGTACATAATGAATTTGAAAAAATATTTAAAGTTAAATCTTTAAATATTACCAAGGATTTACCATTTAGTAAATGGGCGACAGCTAGTATACATAGGTGCAGGAACATTCTTTATGAATTATATGGTATGAAGCAATATAATAAAGACCCATCTTTTCTTAGTTATGTTAGAAATTACTCAAAAATTTTTAAAAAAGTTTGTTTTACTGCAAAGCGTTTATATATCAAAGAAAAAATACGCGACTCTGATAATAAAGTTAAAACAGTTTGGTCAATTATTAATGGTGAAATGGGTAAAAGCAAATCAAGTAATACCATAAAACTTGTAAATAATGACAGGGTTATTGACAAAAGTGCTGATGTTGCGCTTGCTTTTGAAGAATTCTTCAGTAGTGTCCCTGCTACTATTACTAATAGTTTAAATTCGTCTTCAGCACTTGCAGAAACCTTTTTGAGGGACCATGTTGCGGGGTGCAGTACATTATATGAATTACGACACGTAACTGCTAGTGATATTGTTACTGCCTTTAAGACGCTTAATCTAAAAAATACTTGTGATCTTTGGGGAATGTCCGTAAATTTAGTTAATAATATAATAGAAAATATTGCGAAAAATTTAGCTTTCATATTTAATAAGTGTTGTGACTATGGTACATTTCCTAATTTACTAAAGCTTAGTAAAGTTATACCTCTATTTAAGAAGGGCGATCAAGAAGACTGTAACAATTATAGACCTATCTCTATTTTACCAACATTAAGTAAGGTATTCGAGAAGTTAATATTAAACCAATTGAGTAGTCATTTTGCATCTAATAATTTACTGCACACCAAACAGTTTGGTTTCACAAAGGGGCGCTCAACCACAGATGCTGGAGTTGCACTTCTAACACATATATATAAAGCATGGGAAAACTCAAAAAATGCTCTGGGGATATTTTGTGACCTCTCCAAGGCATTTGACTGCGTTGAACATTGTACTTTGTTACGTAAACTTAATCACTATGGAATTAAAGGAAAAGCCCAGAACCTCATAGCGTCATACCTGCATGATAGGATACAGACTGTAGTTGTTAATGGAGAACGTTCTAGCGGTGCGTCAATTAACATTGGCGTTCCACAGGGGTCAATTTTAGGTCCCTTCTTGTTCTTGGTATATATTAATGATCTTCCCTATTATTTGCAGGATAGGTGTGAAATAGTTCTGTTTGCAGATGATACCTCATTAATTTTTAATGTGGATAGGCATGACCCAAATGTTGACGAAGTGAACAGTGCTCTTTTACACATATCTGAATGGTTTACTGCCAATAATTTATTATTAAATGCCAAAAAAACCACTTGTGTTGAATTTTTACTTCCTAATGTAAAAAAGTTGAACAGAGATATTACCTTGAACGGGGAGGTATTGCATCCTACTGAGTCTACTGTATTTCTAGGGTTAACATTGGACGAGAAACTACAGTGGGGAGCCCATGTCAACACCGCTGCAGGTAAGCTCAGTTCAGCTGCATATGCAGTCCGAAAAATAAGGCATCTCACCGATGAAGATACAGCTAGATTGGTTTATTTCAGCTACTTTCATAGCATTATGTCCTATGGAATTCTACTGTGGGGCAGGGCTGCAGATATAGAAACTATATTTATCTTACAGAAAAGAGCCATTCGCTCTATATATAATTTACGTGCTCGGGACTCACTAAGAGATCATTTTAAGAATACTGGTATCCTTACTGTACCATCACAGTATATATTTAATAATATTTTGCATGTACACAAAAGCTCCGACTTACACACAAGAGTAGGAGATAGACACGATTATGGCACAAGGAACAGGAATAGAATTGAAATGCCATTTTTCCGATTAGCTAAAGTTAAAAATTCATTTATGGGTCAAGGTATACGCTTATATAATAGAATTCCTCACAATATTAAAGAGTTTAGTAGTTCTAAATTTAAAACTTATATAAAAAATGTACTAGTTCAGAGAGCGTACTACAGTATTCAGGAATATATGGACGATAAAGACCCATGGAGGGTTATCGCGTAAAAACCACAGGACAGTTCTTTGGCATATTATGATATATTATGTAGTTAGATATAAGTTACATATTATGTAATATTGACATAATTTAAAAGAGCAACTATGGAGTTTCTTGCCGATTCTTCTCCATAGATACTGCTTTCCGAATCGGTGGTAAATGTTAAAAATACTCATGTAATGACGATTCGAAAGTGCTACTAAATAGTAGTCTAATTGAATAAATGAATGTTTGAGTTTGAGTTTGAGTTTGAAAATGTTCAGATATGAAAGAGCAGACAGTGAAAGATTAGAGACTTTAAAACTGTCACGATCTTCCACAAATAACACAATCCCTTTACGACATGGTGACGATAAAAAATACAATATCCCTACATTTGATCGTAACTGGCGTCCGGTGATACGTCATAAGTTCGCCGCATAAAGTTTAAGGGCCTTGTCTCCAGTTGTAATATCATGTTTTATAACGGTGTTATCTTTACTGTGGGTCACTTTATCTTTTATTAACTTTATCATTTATTTTCCGTGCGAAGTTCATTATGTGGGGAAGTGGTCTCAAGCCAATAAGAGGACGTATCGTCAATACATCACGTATCATTATTAGTTCAAGGTCTAACTGGCTTATTGTACCTATTGTCGGTTAGGGCAGAGATTTTGTTTATACCTACGTACCTACGTACAAGTTACAAAAAGTTAATAATTACTTACAGGCGAGGAAGGAACAGCGTGGAAGAACTGAAGATCTCATGATAGATAAAACAAATGAATGCAACCAATTTCGAAGGTCGCTTTTCGTTCGCTAATTTATTCGCTCCTTGCAGTCGGTTGCACCATATATTATATCCTCACATTTCTGCCCACCCTTAGGTTTATAAATTCGTAGTTTAGTTTTAAAAATAATTTCATCTAGTCATATAGTCGTAGGTCTTTCACGTTTTAATGTTCTATGCAATTTCTATTAGTACAACTATTAAGTAACTACTTGATTTAAGTCAACCATTTGATACCACTCTATAGAGAAATAACTATTTACATAGTTACCTACGTATTGAAAACGATTTCTTTCGTATATGCTCTATTCCGTATTCTTCAGAGATAGAGCAATTTGAAACGATCCTTTTCTGTCATTGAAATATCTGTTTGAACTGAGACGGGATTACATTTCGAAGTGAATACTAGTGAATAAACTTTGCTGAATCCACTAAAGGCACAAGACTTTAGAGTCTTTTTTTCTTTACAGGTTAGACACTACTCTACATAAAACACCATGCCCTTACTACATATATCTATCTTATAAGTCGTGTATTTGGAATATATTTTATGTGAATAAATTGATTCGAAGTAGAATGATAAAGCTGGTAAGAGCAAAAGCGTAGTCACGTTTTGGAATACTCTGTATATTTAGATGTGAAGTCGTAACTATACCTAGTAAATAACTTTCTAGTACATATATGGTATATTTTGAGTGCACACTTAATACCCATCCTTGGCTTATCATTTGAACTAATTGTGTTATCGCAAGAAGTTTAAATCCTGATCAAACAGAAGACGATTGCAGCATACTTGTTGTCTTGTATATCTTTTGTGAGTTATTATCGCATCGTATTCAATTTTATCAACACTATACGCAATAACAACATATTTATGAGCTAAAAATCAATCAGTTTATTTATATCTTGTGTTTAGTTTATTTATAAATGTTGTATAGCGACTAAATTTAATTCAACGTTGATAGCGTAATCAGGACTTCGATCCCCAATTATTAGTGCTAGTTGATAAAATAAGTTATTTACCAGTATACCGGTGTATTTGAAAGTCTGTTGCTAGTATACTATGTAATTTTCCACTACTTGCAATATTTTTCACTATGGTGAGATAGAAATTCAACGGGTTTAAAATGATATTCAATTTTCTTCCTCCGCGGTTGTAGAAACGTATACATACATTCTTTAAAGATTTTGTCGGATTATCCAAAGTCAGAAATACGCTCACCTGGTTCTTTTCCACAAATGCAATATTTTCCCAAATTCCGTTCGTCTCCATCACATGTAACTAATAGGCACTTGAACAAAATCTTCCAATTGGAAAATTCTTAGTCTACGTATGATAGATCGACAATTTATAATTAAAATTAAATTTCAACTAATAATAACGATCAGATCAGAACAAACGGTGAACATGAACTGACATAATGTACTTAAACTCAATTAAGCTCATTAGAATTTTCCGTAAGAAGAAAGGAGTAAACTATTCAATATAATCTTATTACAATAATAGAAATATTCCGCGGTAATCCCATTATAACAATACATAACGGCTGAAACCATTTGCATTCTATGTATTGTTTTAAATTGTTTCAATATGTTCTTGTACAAATGTACAGTATTGTCATCAATATGTGTTATAGTTCCTACACCAAGTACAAAGGAATGAGAAAGTGTGGCAGCGTATTCAACAATAAGACTCCTAGCAGTATATTTCCATCGTGTCAGGTACGTATTGCGTGTTGGCTGTGCGTGATATTACCTGACATGTGTTAACACTACCGTGCCCCTCCAGCACAACAGTCACAAAGGAAACTCGACGCGTGTCATCATGCGTCGTCAGTTTCAAATTATACACATATCTGTACTTCAGATATCGCGGTCCAGCGATACACTTGAGACTATTGACGATCCCGCCATTCCTAGTGACTATCAACATCAATTTCACGATCGCCAACGGGCACACGGAAGTCTCCAGAAGGGTGACAGCTATGGCACTGACGTTGAAAAGCGCGTACTGGTTCTCGAACAATATTCTCGTCAAATTGGAGAACAGAAGAGAAATCGCGACGATCATATTCAAACAGTTACTTAACGTTCGAACGACATGCGACGCGAGGAAAGTAACTGCTGCATTTATGAGTTATATGCTGGGATGGGCGCGTAATTGAATAAGGGTGACATTGAAAAAATGCCTCCATGGAATAGTGGATTCGAGCTATTTTAGATGGTTACTATATTATAATTAATATGTGGCCTTGTACGCTGTATCACAAGTAGGCTAGGTCACGATCCCGGTAATATGAAAATATCTTGGTTGGATCAAGTCGGTTACCTTTATTTAAAATGTCCTAGTTTATATAAGAAGTAGCTGACCCAGAAAACTTTGTCTGATCTCAAAAGGAATATTTTTACAACATTTTTCATTGATCCTTACTAGTACTTCCTAAATAAATGATCAAAACATTTTTCAATTCAAACCAATACTTCCTGAGATTAGCGCGTTCAAACAAACAAACAAACTCTTCAGCTTTATAATAATAGCATAGATAGGAATATGGGATCAACACCTACTTTTGACATCAATAAGCTTATCACAAGGCCAAGTTGGTACTAGAATAAATATGGTTAAATGTCAAATTAATATCTAGATCTAAACTAGAAAACAAGAATTTTCCATCACATTTACAAGTAAAACGGTTACCTATCTTAATCTCGAATTTTAATATTCCGAATATCATAATCCAGAAAACGTTTGGACATTTTTTCATAACCCCGAATTTTAAAATTTCGAAGTTTTGTTTGCCATATAATCGCAACTCCGAATTTCATTTGCCCATTTCTTTATTTGTACGACGTTTTACAATCCAGACGAATGAGTTCCAGACATACGAAATCTAAATGCACAAAATCCAGATGACCGTAATCCATATGCACGAAAGCCAGATTTTTAAAACACAAATTTTTGAAATACAGTTAATTGATATCCAGACAAACAATGTCCAGATTTTTGAAATTCAAATAAACGATATCCAGCGAAACGAAATCCTTCCAGGGGGTCGCAGCACGAACCTAACCTAACCTACTGAATACATTTTAACACTTTAACCTTTCTGTAATGGGCAAGTAAAACAATAGCGAGTCGGTTCTGGCACTCGCCGGCCGCTGCCGCGGCACGCTCGCTTCGCTCGCTCGGCTCGTGCGTGAGGGGTCACGGTTCAAACCTAACCTAACCTACTGAGTCGAATTTGACACTTAAACCTTTCTGTAATGGGCAAGTAAAACAATAGCGAGTCGGTTCTGCCACTCGCCGGCCGCTGCCGCGGCACGCTCGCTTCGCTCGCTCGGCTCGTGC
>CAJQZM010011864.1:0-14409 GCA_907164665.1 Colias nastes | reverse complement strand
TAGTTCCAGTAGCAGTCTTCGAAGTACACCTGCAGGTCACTCCATCAAGTCCGGAGGTAAGGTCTCGACATAACTAACAAAACGAGCCCAAACTCGGCATTCCCAGCTCTACTCGTCTATTAGATCCAGTAGCAGTCTTCGAAGTACACCTGCAGGTCACTCAATCAAATCAGAAACTAACGCAATCCCGGAAATCCCACGGGAACGGGAACTATGCGGTTTTTCTTTGACTGCGCGTGCGAAGCTGCGGGCGGAAACCTAGTTGTAATTAAAACACAATTGCCATCTTCAAAAATATTTTGGGGCACGTATTCTCGCGCGGTAGCAGTTTACAAACAATACCCCGAATTAATTAATAAAACATAATATGAACCTTTTTAAATGATTTTCTAGTATAATTTCACTAACGTCCTTAACTTTTTATGAGTTTTGACTGGGCACGTCGGTTAAAACCTATATTGACTAGATGTCTCGACTTAAAATCAGTTAATAAGGATATTGACCGATGCCCTTAGTCAATAACGTTATTAACTGGTTTAATCAGATATAATCAGTTAATAAGGATATTAACCGACGCCCTTAGTCAATATCCTTATTAACTGATTTTACCGGTCAATAACGTTATTGACTGGTTCAGGGTTTTGACTGTAACATATATAAATAAAAGTTAGAAAGATTATACTGCTTGTTAACGTACCCGCATCGACATACACTTTTAATTGTTTAGTTGAAACCTATTGTAGTGGTTTTTCGCATTTAAAAGATAAAAGAAAAGCCTTTCCTCGGAACGGTCCATACGACACCTCATTTGTCACCCCTTCTCACAAATTACTTCGCATTTGTATGCTTTGTTTCTTCGTAAAAGTCTCTTTACAAAAAATACACTTTTCATTTAATGTGTTTCTTTTTCTTTTCCATTGTAACTAGATTTTTCATGTTTATTCCGAAGATGGGATACGTAATTACGTAATCTTCACGCAAATACATTTTATTATGTTTTTAAAAGCGTTTGTTATCTTAGAATGTATGTATAACACACATATTAGATGCTAGATTCAACATATAACTCGTGATAGTTCTAATATAGTATTTCGAGAACTAACAATAAACAGAACGGCTTGGCAACAAACAGTCCACAGCACAAATCCTCTTTCCAATCTGTTGAAGTTAAGAACTATTTCCCGTCTGCGCTATACGGCGCCTTTCTCAACCCGCTTAAATTTCTTAAAATCTTTTACATCTCTATTAAAGTTCCCAGCAACTCCGGAGTTTTTAAAACTTAACTATAGAAATATCATTAATGTTTTTCCCATAAGTAGGTACCATAGATTTTATCCTGATTTTTTTTTTTCTGGTTATTAAGAAATAAACATTGTTTTTAATAAAAAAATCTTTTAATAAACATTGGTACCAATGAGTAAATAATAAACTAAAATGTAATTTTCATTGTCATTAAACAATGAATTTCAAGATTATAACAAGAATCATATCATCACATATCATGATTAAATATATTAATAGCAATTGGTCTTCAATTACATATTCTAATCGCAATATTATGCCTTATAATCTTTAACCTTTTAATCTCAAAATCACATTAGACCAAACGTTGTCAAGTATTTCATTTATTACGATACTACTTAACCACGTAATCCTTCCATAACTAAATGGCTTATAACATTAACTGTTTAGCCCTGCTTAGTAACACAGGTAGGTCATGACATGAGTAGCTCAGAGCTCTAGGAAGAACTAAGAATTTCAAACCAGGGCAAAGGCTGGCGATTATAGTATCGAGGTTAATTACCTTACAGCTATTTTCCTATTTAGTAAGTATTATAAATCATTTATTCTGATAAGTATTCCAGCGCAATAGACTGGAAATAATTAAAGGAACGAGCTTTTCTAGTGATGTTGTTACTTTTTATATTTGCTACCAAAAATTACCACGATTTGTCTGTTCAAATACAGCAATTAACGAACGTCTTTTACTGAAGAGTACAGCCCAGTTTAAAGTAAACGTAGAAATCTGCTCTCATACGTGTGTGTGGTCAAGTAAATTGCACGTAACCTATTGGAAACTTCTTGCGGTTATTTGTGTTCAAACCGCTCGCACGAGTGGAACACGATTGTTTAATTGAATTAGTGGAACATTAGGACACTATTTTCTTTATTTATACTGAATCTCAATTACGAAAAATTAAGAAGAAATTCGCTAAATCGAATAATGTAAAAGGGAACTTATTTCACTAAGAATTAACTTTAATATCTGAAAGTCAAATTACAAACATTTATTAATCTAAAACTAATTATACACTGTGGTCATTATTATTTATTTGATTACTTTGATCCAATCAAAAATGTCTCCACGTTATTCTATTTGGCTTATTAATTTTTCATCATTTAGGTAGTCAAGTTTGTCGCGAAACTGTAAAAGGACTATAACAGTCCTCATTACTTATTCATACAACACAGTAAGCAAACGGTAGTACTTCGGCCGACTGCACTCGATTCAACTTAAATTGCGAGAAAAGCATTTGAGTGAAAGACAATTGTTTGTTTTGGCATGAAATAAACGTTCATAAAAACTTAAAGTGCCTGCGTAAAAGATAAAGCTAACATTTATTAGCAGTTAGTGAAGCTACAGGTTGAAAATACGAAACGCCTCAGCTAATCTTTTTTGTTTTATTATATGTTCCCTCTTTTAAAAACATTGTAATTTATTATTTAGTTTGATCATCTTACGATCGCAACTCTCACAGAAAATATATAATATAATTTTAAGAACAAATAAGACACAGAGCTATCACAGTATACCGTAGATACTTGTATAATTTATTATGTAGATTTGTATACCTATAAATTGTAAGATTTTGCACACCTCGGAGAGATAGTGCTCTATTGTCACCAAATCAAAAAATCGACCATCCATTCATCTTAATTTTAATTTTTTAATTTTTTTAATTTCTAATACCTTTACTTCTTCTATACAGTTGTTAATATTTTATAAGAGCATATTAATATCAGATACAAAATACTGCACTAGATAATATTTTGCAAACCAACAAATAACTAAGAATTATCTACTGTTAACTTTAATGTTAATAAAAATCTGGTTGAAAGAAGTTAATTCAAGGATTTATATCCAACTTTGTCCTTGGTTTTCTCTTCTCCACTCGTTGTTTTTGGTAGAAATTTTGGAAGTTTCAATTGGAACGCTGTTTGTGACCAATTTTGTAGAAAACAAAATTTCCCTTCGATAACAATGTTTTCCCGCTTTTTTCCTTACTGTTGTTTCAAAGATATTTTAGACCATTATTTGGAAAATATTTGTTTCGTATAAATTCCTTGGGGATACTTATTGAAGAATCACGATACCTAGTTCAACTGTTTTTTTAAGTCATTCCTATACAGATTCATATTCGCTTCCTTAGAATTAAAGATGTGCCTAACAATGTAAATGATGCATTATCAATAAAGATTTATAAATAAATGTTAATATATTTATTTCATACAAATAATACAGCTATCGATTCCTTACATTTTGTTTGACGGTATTTAAAAAAGAATATAAAATTACATTTCAATCCAAAGACAATTAATTAAAGCATATCGCCATTCACAGGCTTAACACGTAAAGGTCCATTGAAAATTTGAATTGCTGAATACTTATGTATTTAATTATTTAAGTTTAACTCATTTCATCTCAAAACCTTTGAGAACATTATGACCCTCGATGGATCTCAACCTCTTTCTTAAGTTTACGAACTTTTAATGACTTATTAATACAATTTTAACAAAGATTAAAATAATTACAACGTCTGGCATCGGTTATGCTAGGATTTTATGTCAAATACAATGCTCATGTATTGTATTATTATGACCGTTTATATGTCATCATAAACGGTTAACTTTTTAACACTAGCTAAACGTTATCAAGCAAACGTTTTTCCAGAATTTTCTTAACCAACATCAACACCTACTGATTGCTGTTAAAATTGGACGTATAAAACAACGCCATTTCCAGTAGAGCTATAAACAACAAGAATAATAAAGGGTATGTCCGAACAAACAACCCAAGCGTAATCTAAAACACGCTATAAACCGAGAACAATCTGCAACGTGTTTGTTTTTCATTTTTATCACCGCAAACCAGTGAAAAATTGATGCGTATGCAATTCTGATAATGTCATTAGACTGGAGGGACACACACAATCGGACGATAAATATTTTACTAGCTTTTGTATTTATTTGCAACGTAATTTGTTGTGTGATTTTATAATATGATCAGAGATGGGATGATTTATTTGAAAATACAGTTTTCATTTAGTAGAGGTTAAATTCGTTCGTGTTTATATGACGATAATTATATGGTTACAACATCGCAGTTGTAGTCGCAGTCATTATTTAGAGATCTAATATGTCACAAGTAATCCGCGTACATCCATATCATTTAGTGTGTTTAATAGATAATGTAATTAATTTAAACATGTGTACGAATAAATCAATCATGTACACACTCCTGATATCTAACGCATAGTATGTTATGTATTCTTATACATAGTACCAAGATAGTACCTATGTTAGTATTAAGTTTCTATTGCAAACTAGTTGTAGCCTACCGCGTGGTTTCAGCCACGTTTTAGCGTCGGATGAAGCCACGATTTCGATTTTTCCCAAAAAGATCTTATGTAAATTAGGACTTATTGACTTATCTATGTATGTTTTTCTATGGTTTATGGTATTTCCAATGTCATAACTTAACTCATGGATTATACTGAAATTTCTTAGACTTTCTATAGAAATATTTAGCTAAGAAATAATAAGATAAGTACTTATTTAAAGTTAACATGAGTTCTGGAAGTAATTCATTAGAAAATGCAAAATTGGGCGACGAGAAGAAGCTCTCAAGTTCCATGAGATTTGTGCCTTTTGGCAGCCTTCTCAAAACCTGGACCGAAGTCTCTAGGATTAATTACATGTCGGCTTTGGCCTTGGATGATATGTCTCGAGGTATTTAAAACAAATGTTTATGCCATTTTTAGATACTATCACAACTGAATAATATTAGTTAGCAATTTAGTACGAACAAAGTCTTTCTTAGAAGAAACTCAGTTTTTGCTTATATTTCAGCTACGTTTTATTTCACATTAACTACCTAATATTAGTTTGTATGCAATATCCCATGCTTTTTAATTTATTCAGTTTAGAATAAATTGACCACAATTTTGCCAACGTGTTCGTGTTGAGGAAATACCATTCGCAAAGCGCGCAGTTTATATGATTAAAGTTGTTTGTCAGGATCGCGTCTGGCTATCGTGTTCGAACTAATTAGATTGACGTGATTAAATTATGTATATCCATCCATCCATTCGTTTCATGGAAAGTACAAATTTACCTGTATATTATAACATGGACAGAATTAACACCTAAAGATTTAAAAAGGTAGGTAATAAGAATTATTTAGATAAAATACTTATGAAAAGCACTTTATAATATGGGTTAAAATTAATTTTATAATAAGTTTTTTTTATTACACGCATTCATAAGCAAAACATACGCAACAAAAAGATTGTAAAAAATGTAAAACTTAAAATAAATGTTAATATCCAACACAATACTGAATACCTACTTACATACAAACGTAGAGATGTAGGATGTAGAGACGTAGAGATTAAATTTAATTTATAGAGGCAAGTGCTTTCTAAACGTCATGTTCGCAGTTTAATGGAAATATGAGGGTTATTGAATCGAACCCTTCATGAAATTGCATATAGCGCAAACCAATGATTCCCAGCACGGCCGGCTGATCACTTGGTATGCCTCCACGCATTCGTGGAATCGCGAAGCTTGCATTCGCGGGCATTACTCAAATTTATGTCTATACCGAGTTATTCACTGAACTTTGCATAATATTTTTAAGGCTTCTAATTTTCTGTTTAATCAAATATTTTGTGATGTACATAATTTATATACGTCTCACATAGTTCAGTCATGTTTAATTTTGTTACATCATAGAAGCTAAAATGATGGAGTTAAAACACTTATGAACGTACTAAATGAATGCATTTTTTTACTGTTTATATCATTATCAGCTCAACCAAATAATGCAACATAATAATATAGGTCAGTGGTCACAGTAGCGTATACTATAATATGTATAAGCAATGTAATTACTTCGTAAGTACGATCGGATAATAGTAGCAGATAATGGAAGGCGCTTATAATTTATGACTTTAACGGTGTAAATATCAAATGCGGTTACAAAAACATGGAGATATTATGGTTTCTTATCAACATTATTCGAGGTCAAAACTATTTGAATATATTTTAATAAACAGAACAGAAAAAAACTTCAAACAAAGCATCATGCTATATGTAAAGTAAGACTATCGATTATTGTAATTTCTACCATACTCATTAATTGTCCCTTTGTTTTAGATCAAAGATTCAAAAGTTTTTCTTTGCCATTAAAGAAAATATCTATTCCGCTGTTTGATCCTTCCAAGTTTCAGAATAAAGATGAAGAAAGTGAACTAATTGAACAGGTAAGAAAAATTCGGTGCGAAACTTTTTTCGTTAAAATATTTTAATTAGAACTTTGTTTTGACAAATTTTACTTTACATTTCTTCTTTGTCCCATAAAGAAAGTGTATTTATATTTTTTTAAAGCAGCTGCAGAATAATTTATCATAAAATCTTATATAAATATATACTTACGCTTTTTATACTTGTGTACAATGCTAGTACATATTTATTAATTCACTATTATTATGGTGTAAACAAAAAATGATCCCTGAGAATGTTTTTAAACATACTTCCATACTGAAATGTTATTCAATCAATAATTTCTTAATATCCGATCGGTTTTGAATGACAGTGTGTTCCAAATAAGCCACCTATGTGTATCCAATTTTGATTCGCAGACATCTACCTAACTAAACAAAATTCATTACAGTTTCCAATAAACGTCACACCGCTCATGAACGAACACCAGCTATGGGGTTGTTTCTACAATTTTCCCGAACTGTACGAGGACGTGTACTCCCCAATAGTACATATAAGGAATGTGAGCGATATCCCGGATATTGAAGGTGGCGTACTCACAAGGGACCTAGTTAGCACATGCCTCAGTTATTTGAAGCGATCTCCAATTTTAGGCGACTACGTGTATATTAAATTGGATTTATCGTCCAAGGTAAGCCCGTCATAAAGGCTTTGGGCTAATGCGCTCTAATTATAGCGCCTTTGCTCTCGTGGGAACGGCTTTAGCGATCAGAAATTAATTAAAATTGGAAGCACATATTTTACAGTAACACAATAAGTTGATATATAGGTATGGATATTGGATACATTCTCTAAAGTTCTAAAAAGGATAAGTAAGCTCGCTAACCTTTTTTGTTGGAACTGAAAGCCGCTGTAAAGTTTTAAGTGCAATGTGGCTTAGTACAAATACTGAGTAGTTCCTTTGTTTGTTGTATTCGTGACAAATTATAGTATAATACTGGATAACAATTTATATCGTAATAATATTAAGGTAATAGCAAGTCCGTAAACCTTAAAGTGGCAATATATCTGACTGATTGCTATTACCGCCCCTAATCTCGAAAATGTGGGCGTAAATGGAGGTTTTATTTCTTACCACTATTAAGATTAGGTACAGAGCGTTTTGTTCCTGAAAAATGTCTCCAAACATTTAGGTAACCGATTCCTTACTTATTCTGTTTATTTAATGTTATTTATACTGCCAGTCAAATATACAAAGAAGCCAAATATAAAAATTTTAACTCCAATTTATTTTAAATGCAAATAAAAAATATTTATTTTCGAAATTCGCATGCGTGAAATAGGGATTTACTATTTTTTCTTTTTCGTAGCATCTTATTGAACAGCTACGCTCGCTGTAGCTCGAGCGTAGCTGTTCATTGCGAAGCACATTTAACGTTGTTATTCAATAATTTCAACTTATTTTTCAGTATCTTCACAACATCGATGTTCTTAAAAATTACAAATATTTGGTATATTTGGATCTTTCATCAAATTTACTGGATGATTTGAGCGTTCTTTCATATTTACTATATATTCAGTTTCTCAATGTATCATTTAATAGCTTTCGAACAGTTTTGGATTATGATACACGTATGTGATATAATTTATTTCTATCAAATAAAGTTAATATAAATTTAAAAAGTTAATATTAATTATATATTTTTTTATATTACAGCTCAATGGTTTTTAACAGAGGTTCACTATAGATATAATTCAGTAACTAAAATACGCGATTTAAGTGCATTTTGGTCGATCACTGTGATTGACTTATCGCATAATAATATTAAATCAATAAATGGATTGGCTACATTGAGGTTGGTTTCAATAAGATATTTTAATTGAATTACGATGTTTACAATTATTTTGGTAGGATATCATATATATTACTAGCTGTGCTCCGCTCCTGTTGGTCTTAGCGAGATGATATATAGCCTATAGCCTTCCTCGATAAATGGGCTATCTACCCGAAAGAATTTTTCAAATCGGACCAGTAGTTCCCGAGATTAGCGCGTTCAAACAAACAAACAAACAAACTCTTCAGCTTTATAATATTATAGTATAGATATACCATGGATACGAACATATAAGTCGGTATGTTTGCAACATTCTCACACGCACGTTTTAATCCAAGCTATGGTTATACGGATTGGGTCTCAAGGTTGGAATTTCGGAAAAGGAAATGTGCGAAAAGAAGTTTTCCGGTCACTTCACAATAGATTTGTAATAAAAGTATTAAAAAGACTGGGGTATCCAATTCAAAGTAATTTAAGTCACTTTTTTGCGTGTTTGCGAACTCTACATTTTGATTTCTATATTGATATGAATTTCTTCAAATAAAGAGTTCAATTTATATTTATATAACTAAAGAATGTCAATTTGTAATAAATGTAATTTCAATAGATATTTGCGTCGTCTGGATCTTTCCTTTAATCACATACAAAGGTTTGAGAATCTAAATCATTTGCGATTATTATGGCTCGACTTGTCCTATAATAACATATCGGATTTTGAGTTTGGCGACGACGTTGGATTGTGGACACTTCTTCATCTCGAATATTTAAATTTGAACGAGAATAATTTAACATCCATGAAGATATTTTCAGGCTGCTCCAGGTTTGATACATTTTATTGATACATATTAACTTCTAACATTCTTTCAAGTATTGTAACAATTTTCAGATTCATTTATAATAGAAAAATGTATACTAGGTACTTACTGTTTTTATATCATGTAATTTTTTCTTAATTAAATATGTTTAGTTTATATTAATTAAGAATTGAAAATTGTAATTACTTATGTTCTGGTATAAACTTATTTCTCGAGCAAAGTATGAATAAACACAACTTTTAATTGGGTAGACTCTAGCGCGCTAAGTTTTAAATTCTCAACTACTTGCTTTAGTTTTTACAAACATAACGAAACAGTAGTAAAACAGAAAATATGAAATAGAAACATAGTTATTTTACATATAGAAAGCAGAAGTATTTCTTGTATTATAATTTACGACGTTTATACATACCTACAGCAGTATCTAAAACATTTATAAGTTTAGGAACGCAGCAAGAAATAATATCGTATATTGGATCGTGGAAGCACATGTGTTTGTATTATTTTCAGATTTCGCGAATTACACATACGGAATAATAGATTAGGCTCGTTATTGGAACTGGCAGTGTACATGAGCAAGCTGCGACGTCTTACCGTCCTGGATTTTAGATCCAACCCTATGTGTTCAGTCCCAGGATATAAGGATGTAGTTATCAATACTTTTCCTCTCTTACTCTGCTTAGACGACATTGATCTGGATCCTGTTGAACAGGTACATTTAATATATTCAAAAATACTTTCAAACATAATTAAGAAGCAAAATGTTTATATTATTTTTGGCGTTCTATCGAGGACGCTCTTAACAAGAACGTCTGAAAGGAAAAGGAATTTAAATTTACAAAATATTATAATTTCTTTCCTGCTTTTAGTTATTTGTTTAATATTTTCTGTCAGTTGATTTTTCAAGAACTAGATTTACATATATCTAAATTGAATTAAATTAATAAGCACGATTCCTTTCCGATTGTAATTTAAACAAAACCCTTTTTGTCCTATTAGGTCTTATTAGGTCCTATTTTCTGACAATTTATAATATTATTAATTACACAGAGGACATTCAAAATGAATATGAAGCCAGATATCTTTATGTTTGCTTCCCGTCGTCTCTTACGATTGATGTACATCGAGCAAATGTCTCGCGCGCACGTATCACCCTACAACCCGCCTGCCGATACCACCGACGTTCCTATCATCGTTTTTGTGGGCTACGAAGCTGTTGGAAAAGGTACTAATTAGGTTTAATACATTGATTACACTGTAATGAAAACGTTAATTGGAAAAAGATGGTGTTGTTTGTACTAAAATATGTTGGGTTAGTGAATTTGAACTACCTAACCCTTCTTTTCATGTTGAATAATAAGGTTTAGGTTAGTGAATTTGAACTACCTAACCCTTCTTTTCATGTTGAATAATAAGGTTTAGTGTTTACGACCCAACTCTGTCACTCGGTCATCATATTTAGTACACATTAAGTACCCCAACAAATTTCTATAGTTACCTATTGGTTATGTATAAAAAAAATAAAGGTTAAATCATTGTCCTGGGGAAAAAAAGGAACTTACACGTAATTTTAAAAACCGAGTCTATCTCCCTTTCTAATATTAAATACAAATAAAAAATTACCTGATGAACATAAATTAGGAGCCTACCTTAATAAATACAGCTAAGCTTTAACTTCGTATTAAAATTTATCTGTAAGGGGGTAAGGGAAGAAAGAAAAGATGTTAGGGATCACCTTGCAATAAATTGGTAATTAAAAGGAAAATAACAAAACGCGTAAGTAATAAATTGTTGACCATTAATCAAGAAAATGAGGCTTCGGTAATAAACGGGCTCTCACTTTGACTGTTATTGATAGATAACGATTAGGGTATGTTTTAGACATATTTATGATACAGGTAACTGTGCGAAAAGGCATTTTTATCAAAGCATGTTTTATTGTTAATACACTGCAATTGAGAGATTTATAACCGAATTTAAGCACTTTGAAGTCTCGGATCGACGACAACTCTTTGATTATTATACTTAAAATCAAGATATGGAAAACTATTGTGCAAAATTTGATTATGAACTCAGTGCTAAACGAAATCGAGACAATTTGATTATATGAATACAAACAGAACTATGAGGAATAACCGCAAATACATCCCAGGAATATTTACTCTTCTAGGACGATCCAGTTTCAGATATAGCTTGAAGATTCGAACATGTTTGGCATCTCGCCGAATAGTGACCGTAACGATAATATATTGTCTGATAACACGATAAACAATTCAGTCGACGATGCACCGATGCAATGTTATTTATAACCATACGACCTGTTTCAGTATGAGTACATTTTTATATACCCATGTCCATGTTCAAGTACATGAGTGCATTTTTAATATTATTAATATTATAAATGCGAAAGTAACTCTGTCTGTCTGTCTGTTACTCAATCACGCCTTAACTACTGAACCAATTTTCATGAAATTTGGTATGGAGATATTTTGATACCCGAGAAAGGACCCGAGGAGGCTACTTTTTATCCCGGGAAAATGACGCAATCCCGGAAATCCCACGGGAACGGGAACTATGCGGGTTTTTCTTTGACTGCGCGGGCGAAGCCGCGGGCGGAAACCTAGTTTTTAATATAAAAATGCACTCATGTACTCACTATTTTGATCGCGGATTGATTTTTTGTACCTACCTGAGCTTTATTTATTTATTATCTGAATCTAGCGGAAACAAATATTAAAAAGTTAAAATCGTTGAAATCCTTTCAGCCGATCTTGAGTTTATAAGTGGTGTAATATAACTAACACGAATTTTCCATTTCTTTTAAACTTACCTGTCCTGATTAACTACGTAACTTTAAAGTCGGTTGTAAAGCTTCTGCCAAGACAATTGTTAAAAAGTTTTATTTGCTAGGCTCGTTGTCTCGTCGTATTGCTACAGAATGTGCCTCGCATGTGGAATTAGCTGTGCAACATACTACTGCATTTCACCATTCGCTGAACCATTATAAACAAATAACCAGAAAACAGTTCGACGAAATGTTGCTTGATGGTGAATTCCTCACCTATAGCGAAATGGACAGTGAATCGTATGGGCTAAGTAATTGTCTAATTTCAATTAGAGAGAGAACCTTAAAATTATTAAAACTTCAAGATACCTTATAAATTGTTAAAAATAGAGACAAAGAACAGAGTTCTTATAAAAAGAGGATAACATTTAGTTTGCTGTAAATGATATAGTTGTAGTTTTTACGAATTAGGTAGTTATCGGTCATTTAATTAAAAATCATAGAGCACTCAGTTTACACAGAATAGTTACTGCATCTGGAAATTTTTTTTGGAGATTTTGTTTGGTCTTCATCAGCTCTACCTATGCTTTCCTAGCACGCTTGTAGTTTAACATGTAGATACATATTTACCTAATTAAAATAATGTAGTTGATATTATTCTCTGATAGCTCTATATAAAACGTTGAGTTTCAATTTGTGTAGAATGTATAAAATGCCCACTAATTTTTCTCGAAAATTATTTAATTATGCGAAAATTTAGGTCGATCAGAAGCATTCGTCAAGGATGGAAAAGTGAAGATTGTTACAATGGATCTACTCGGTGCTCTTATGCTAAAACTACGAGGTCGACAGCCCTACTTGATATTAACGACTTGTTCCGATAAACGAGCACTCGCAACCAGGCAACAGGAACGTAAAATGTATGATTTAGTACTTTTCTATATATTTTGTAACGTACCTATTTATAAGTAGGTATGCATTTAAAATGTTCCTCACGGAATTTCTCCTTTTAGTGCAAGGGATTTATCAAACGAAGAAAAAATGTGCACCCAATCGCTAATGGAGATATCTACATTACAAGTTTTACTATCCGGTAGAATAATTATTAACGGCATTTTGAATGAAATTCTTCAGGTTTGTGTATGATTTTTATATGAAAGAAATGTGCATTGTTTGTTGTTTGTTATATCGTTTTTTATTTTCTCATATTTTATTGTTTTAGGCAATACCCGAAGACAAAAGCCAAAGCGAATTCATAATGGAGTCCGAATGTTCGCTCTTAATGGAAAGCGAGTCGCGAAAACCACGTAAATATATTAAGAATGTCAATAGACTGACAATGTTGACTCCTGTGGGTATCTGCGCTCATTATGTAAAGGCACGAAAACTGTATGTAGAGCGACTGTTATGAATGATATTCGTTTACAGAGCTCATCTCTCGGGGATGTTTGCAAGAGCGATCGTGACAAAAACAGCAGTCAAGTTGACTCCAGTCTTTATTCCTTGTATAAGGAAACTCAACCTATGGATGAATACACAAGCACTGTGTATGGTCAAGCATCGTCCGTGGATCGAGGGCGAGCTAAAACGCACGTATTTTAATAAAATTATGTTTATTTAATGTGTCTACTATTACTATAAAGTTTAATTATTATTTTTTTCATCTTATATATGCAAACAGAAGATACAGCCGTTATTCTAGCAGACCAAAAAGTTTTGATACTAAACAAACATCTTTGAAAGGTACGTTATTAGTTCATTTTTCGGTAGCTTTCTAATCCTATATACCTAGGTATAAGTAGGGTTGCCAGATGGCCGGGATTTCCGGGATTGTCCCGGAATTTTGCGTGCTGTCCCGTGTCCAGTAATTTTACTAGTTGTCCCGGAATGAAAAAATACTAGTTTTTACTAAGTTACTACGTCCGCAAAAGTCAAACCAAACAGCGCTCTCGCGCAGCGAGGTGAGCGAGGGGATGGGTGAGCGGCTCGCTTCACGTCGCTCGACAAGTCGCCACCCGCACCCCGTTAGTTTTTTATATGTATTAGATAATAAATGATGATTATTATCTACCAAAGTTTTAGTAATCGTTATTAAGTTCTCAATATTTGTTCTATATTTTATTTATGTTACAAAATACTTGATGTTGATTTTCCATCAAAGTTTAATTGATATGTTATAGTCAAACCCCGAATCTCGGGCTCTCGTAGGTTGGACTGGTCAATCCTCGGGTCTGACATAATGACTTGGTCCAAATAAATGTAATAAATATTTCTGCCTTTTACTAAACAGTTTTCGTCAAACCTGGGAAAAACTAATTTGGTCAGGCAAACGTCAAAACACCATTTTATTAAATCGGGGATTGACCATTCAAACTTAAATTAGGTCTTATTTCCGTATATTTGAAAGAATTTTATCATTTTAGCAGCTCCCCTCACCTCACAAGTCTTAAGAACCGAATTTAACTCTGCC
>CAJQZM010011862.1:0-11447 GCA_907164665.1 Colias nastes | reverse complement strand
ATGTCGGCGAGTTTCTATTTAGTGTACTCGTAAGTAGTATTTTTGTATTCGTTCCTCGATCGGACCGGTCATTATGTCTGGTCTGCGGGGAAGATCACGTGTCAAAGTCATTTGTGATACGTCAGACATCTGAGTATGCCGAACCGTAAAGGTCTACGTACGAACTTTATACTCCCAAAGCGTAACAAAAATGACTAGACGCGTGCATAGTTACATTAGACCGAAACCTACCTCACTTGCAAAAGCATAAAGACTGATATGAATTAATGTGTCGGTGGTCAGATCACTGCATTAGAAGTCTGTTGTCTACTAGATTAAGCAGAATTCTTACTCTTAATTACTTCACTTAAATTAAGCGTCCAATAATCGAGGCAAAATTTTTGTTGAAACGAAGTCGACAACAGTCTTTTTCTTTTATAATTATGTATATCTTACGTTACTCTCCTGTAATATTGTTGAAAGAAGACTGATATTTTATAAATGTTCCTATATTTTAATTTAGAATAATTTACTGCCTACCATATTTCATTTATTTTTTAACCCTTCGGTAATGAACGTTACTTTGACTCTTGTAATCTTATCAATTGTGCATGACGCTATATTATGTCATGGATTTTTTGAAAATTTTAATGCAATTTTGTATGGAAATTAATCAAGTGATTGATAAATAATGGTGTTTTATTTTAATCCCTTCATAACTCTTTTAAGTTTACTTGTACTACATTGGCTTAAATTTTAAGCCTTAAATCAATTGATTAATGCATAGAATCACTTACTTACTTACTTAATATCCTAAGGCCCCTAGCTGGGGCAAAGGGCGTCAACAGTACTCCGCCATGCGTGTCGATGTTGAGCAGCTCGTTTTATCTCGCTCCAGCACCTTCCAATTGATGCGTGATCCGCCTTAAAAGTCGTAGTTGCTAACAAGATGCAGGGCGAAAGGCGAATTCTGCGCCTATAACTCAGAATCACTCACCAGGGAGGATACCCGAAACTAAACCGAGCCTGTCCGCAGGCTTTAAGGTGGCAATCCCACCAGCGGACTAGGATATAGTGGGCTTATCATCTGCTTATCCGAAAACTTCACGATTTTCGAAACTGAAACAGTACACAACCGGACCGATTTGCATAGAATCACACCACCTTATTAAGTTCTCAGTAATGGGTAGACCTATAAATCAATAATAATTAATTAACCTACGTAGGTACACCTACCAGATAAATTGTCTCGCCTACGCGTATGCTCTAAAGTTCCAAACATGCTGATAAAAAGCGAAAAAATAAAACATTATTGGTATGACTCATGTATGAATATATGCATTATCCATAAGATTATCCATAATGCAAAGGCATCTTCTTATATATAAAATTCTCGTGTCACAATGTTAGTCTGCATACTCCTCCGAAACGGGTGGACCGATTCTCATGAAATTTTCTGTGCATATCGGGTAAGTCTGAGAATCGGCCAACATCTATTTTTCATATGTACCACGGGCGAAGCCGGGGCGGGCCGCTAGTCTTAATATATAAATCGCAAGAGTGACTGATCTATCAACGCACAGCCCAAAACTACTGGACATGCATGCAGATAAGATAAATAATCCGCTAAAAAAGGATTTTTATACATTCTTAGCTCTAAATGGGTGAAAGTTTGAGAAATTTTATTTTGACCACGTGGGCGAAGCTGCGGGCAACAGCTATACAGTAGATATTGGACTTATTTAATTATTAAATTGAGACCATATTGAGACCATAGAGTTTCCACATACATGGCATTAAAAATTAAAATAACATGTTTGTTTATGTTTTGATGTTATAGTCAAAATAAGTCCATGCCTAGTAATATTAATCTAATCAATATCTATCTATCTATCAGTGAAATATAGTACACAGAACTCAGAAGGAATTATAGTAAAATCGAACATTCAATACGAATAATAGCATCTATTGAATAGGTACTAAAAACTAGCTAAGAACAGTAAAATGGGTCACCATGTGAGTGCATTGTTCTCTAGTCTCGGGAGATTTTTCGAGTATCCCGTAAAGAGGAAACCCATATGCTTTTACAGACAAGAGGACTTCACTGCTACGGGTAATTTTGTGGATACAATTCTACTGAGTCGAATGTACTTAGATAGGTTGAAATTCTATTCATGATCGTGATCAATTTTTAAAGTATTTTTTTATTCGTTATAAATTTAAGGCCTATAAAAATATATAATATGGTCAGCTGCGTTTTCCAAATCCTTTGGCTCGCAAATAAAAGTGAGATTCCATTAATAGAATGGCCAATTATTAGACATTCAACCATTTCATGAAATGCGACCATTTCATGAAATGAGCGAATCTACGATATGGTCACGACATATAGGTACCTACACGTTAGCTGCTTACAAACTAGCAGAGACAGGTCAAATCCCCAAGTTATATTTCCCCTATATTCCGACGCACTTACAATGAGTGATTGCCATAAAAACACATTGCACACTCCCTATAAGTTTTCTAATTTAAATAAATAAAAACAAGGTGAGCCGCAGAAAAAAGCTACAGAGATGCAGAAAACCACGAAAACTGACTATGATAAATTGGTAGAGCTCTTTTATAAGCGACTGGCTGAGCAACGACAGTACAATCAAGTAAGAACAATGATTTGTTTCTATAAACTACAATAGTACGAATATTATATTTTATAGGAATGAATTAGAATTTAGATCATAAGATATCATAGGTAGAGCCTAGCAGAGTATGCTCTACACTACACATTATACTCTACTACGTCGTCGGTCTAAACTCTACACTAGCAGGCTATTACACCAACCTTGTGTTTTGTGATTTTGCATATTGTTAATTAATGTAATATCTTAACTCCATATCTATCACTTGATCACCATTGTGAACGTAGCAGGTAACTGACCCCACAGTTGCTACAGCTAGGCTAACGGTAATCATTAAAAATCCTTAAATAATTAAATTATACGTTAAAACTGTAACGTTGTATCTACAGGAAATGAAAGAACAAGATCGTAGATGGAGCATGCAAAAGGTGGTAGAGAGATTTCCGGGCTGGAACGAAGTGACAATCGCCAATCTGCACAGCCTCTTTTTGCTTTTCGACAACCAATCGAACGGAATGCTGGGTTTTGATGATTTGTTAGTTTATATACAGAGTGTAAATTGTAGATAAAACTGTTGCTGATATAAACACAAGCACATAACTACATAATACATATTACATTCTTGCTACGGCATATACCTACCTATATGCCGTAAACGTACCTACGTTAACTAGCTTGAGGTTATTCCATTTATTTTTACATGTTAAGTATAACGCGTCTAAGACCTTTAAATATTGTAATTTGTAATAGAATAGGTACCTAATATCTATATGATTTTTTATGTTTAATATTTTAGCTGCGCAGTTTTAGAGAGTTTGGGAGATGAGACTTCTATGGAAATACGTAAAGAAAAATTCAATGCTGCTGACACGGATGTAGACGGCTGGATCACTTATGATGATTTTTTGTCGGTAATGTATTTAATTATTATATATAACTACATCTTATAATATGTTTAGCTAAGTTATAAATTGTATACGGATTGTGTATGGACACTATAATATATGATGTATAATATTTCAGTGAGACGCGATCAATCTGACTTGAACATATCGTATTTATAACTACTGAAAAAGTCTTAATTCTCTACCCTTTCATTTATTATCAACATTATATCATAAATCGCCTTATCTTTTTTGAAATTTGATTTATTTTTTGTTACTTAGTTGGTGTACAACTTCAGTCCTCAAGAAGATGGCCAATTGACTGGACTGGCTCAACTCTGCAATGATGTGGCTGATAATATACAATTTGTGAGCAATTTGACTGTAGGCGAACAACTAGAATATGGCTTGTTCTAAAATACCTAATGTGTTTAAATATGTACTTACTAACCCACATAGTGTTAATGTGTTTGGAAAAAAAAGTATTTTTATACACATATGCATTTTATTTCAAAATAAAAATGTAATGTTCCCTAATAATAATTACATATGGTTGGCCCATGTGGTTTTTTCTTTGCACATGCACTTGCCACTAGCATTGCAAACTAAGTCGAACACATTGCAATAAATAATCGTGAGGATCTAGTTACCAACATTGACAATATAAAGAAAACCACATTCATATCACACAAATATTTATTTTCATCAGTACAATTAGTATCTAGGTGGTCTATCATCACTCAAAGAGTCCACATCACTAAGCTCATTCAGAGCGGGATCGCAGGCGAGGCAGCTACTGCCAATGTCCTCCCAACACTCGTCACAGTATAGGAACGGGCATTTTACGTTTTCACACGAGTGCCATGAGTGATCTGCTGAAAAAATTGTATGAAATTGCTGAATACAATGTCGCTTGCGCTTAGATTATGTTAAAATTAGAGTGAGTTATATTGAAATCGATAAAGTATTAAAGGTTACTAGCTAGCTTCTCCTATTCTTATTCTAGAGACGTCTTCAACGTCTCTTATTTAAAAAGGGATTTAATATATGACTCCTTATATGATATATAGGTAGTTTACGTGACTAAAACTTGTATATTTACGCTTTAACATTTTACTCAATTCTTTCATTCCAGTTGCCTTAGTGAAAAATAATTAAAAACTAGTTACTAACGATTTCGTAATCTGTGCCATGGTTCAGTCTCCTCACAAATGAGACATTTCATTCTAGCATGAGGTAAAGCGCCAAGCCAACCCAAAATGTGAGGAAATTTCATCCTCAGGCTCAAAAGGTTCTCCCCAGAGAGGTAATGGGCTCGGACTGCCTGCACTGCCTTTCTGCGTAACGTCTTTTGCATTTTCAAACGTTTTTTCAAAATATCGTTGTACAGATGCATTATTCTTTGCTTTTCTCTATGAGGATAGAAATAACTGCAGATTAATCTGAAATTGTTCCCATTTATTAAAATTCAGATTAAGTAACTAAATGAAAATACAAAATGAATACGATATAAAAATGTTATGACGATATGACGATTAAAAGGTGCTTCTAGAAGAAGTCTTATTGAATAAATAAATGTTTGAGTTTAAAAATAGCATGCCTAAAAAGTTGAAAATATAATCAAGATAGTTATCACACAAAATAATTATTCGTGATATGTTACCAGCAGTTACCAGTTACTCTCTTGAAAACATAAACTTTGAACTAACCGTCTCAATCTGAGTGTGTAAGGGTTCGTAAACAATAGCAAAAGAATCCAAAGATATCCGCCGTATATTTTGACATAAAATAGGGCGGGAATAGCGCGCGGCTGCGGAAGACATTCTTCATTCGTTATTGACGTTTTTACATTGATAGATTTTAATTCATCTACCAGTTTCCGCAACATGTCTGCGACAAAGCCTGCACCTTCCACCTGAAACGGCAAAAACATTTAATACAACGAATAGAAATGAATTTAATATTAAATGATCATCGACAAATATTTAAAAAAATTTACTACCTACTTAAAAAACATCGAATGTCGATTAAATACGAAAACATTACAATTTCTTCACACCTTCGTAAGCCTTATTCTGTTCTTGGCGTTACAAATCATTCTGAAACAGTTACCTCCACCTCCACGTCTCCCAATCCATTAATAGGTTCTTTATCAACAGCATACTGTTTAACAACATCAAGTGCTTCGTAGAACAATCTGTCCAGCATCACAAAGGTTGTTGCTGTGATCGCTTCCAGCGTTACTTTTAGTATTTGCGTGAACAACTTGCTACGTTCCGATGGGATGTATGATGTGGAGTACACGTCAATGTACCTGTTCCTCTCCATCTAAAATTGTATTTTCAGATAATCTTAGGTAGATTTTCCTAGTACAGCTATTATATTTTGATCTTACCAAATTTTAATCACGACCCTATCAATAAAATAATAATTAATTCTACAAAAAGCGATAGCTAACAAAATTATGTGTAATCCCATAATATGTCTGCCCAATTGCCCATAAGTTATAGAGTAGGTAGTTAGGTACCTTTTTCAGAGGTAAAAGTGTACACTGAAGTTTCCTTCGACGCCTTTGGTCAATTCTTTTGAAGTAACCAGTAATGTAAACATTATCATAATTTATACTCGTCAAATAAAGATCGTGATAACATTGTGCGGATATGAGCAGTCGTAAGAAAAGGAGAGCTAAGCATATATGAACCCCCAATACAACTAATTTCACGATATTGTATTTTTCTTCAAATGCCTGTAGAACTTTGAGACTTGTTTCCTTAGCATCCTGAAAATGTTATCATGTCTTTTGTATTAAGATTACCCATATATGTACATACTTTCAAATTTTCTATATTTTCTTAGCTCTACGTACCTGATAATTCTTCACTTTCCCCTCATAAATTTCTTCTAGAACGTTTACTTCTGTTAAATTTGAAATTATTTTTGTGGAAGTGTTCTTTAGATAGTAATAGCTTTCTCCAAGTCGAGGATTGAACTGCAATTAATTTTTTTTGTTACCGCACCGTTGTCATTTAGTTATATGACTGTAAAGAGTAAAATATAATATGATGAAAATCACCTGCTCTTCGTAACTACACACGGACTGTCCAACAAAAGGTCTAATATTACATATATTATGAAGCATCAAAGGCCAGCACAGTGCTCCAGCGTATATAGGGATACTATCATAACACATATTAAAAGAAGAAGAGAAAATCTCCATACAATATAAAACTGCTCGAGACATTTGCCTCTCGCAGCGATATTCCATTTTTTTCGCGTAGTTTTTCTCATACTTTATTATTTCCGTTTCATTTGGAAAAACCCTAAAAAAGTAATTGTTACATTCAATATAAATTGGTAATAAAAAAACGTAGCCGTTTTTTGTTTCGTAAATAGGTTTAAAATTAATCCCTTACATCAAAGTTATCAAATAAAAAAAGCTGCACTAACTCATATTTTTCTTCAAGATAATCCGAGTGATGTTTGAACTCGAACATGTCGTCTACGAGATCGTTTGCTGGTTTCGTCTTGAGAATTTCATATGTATTCTCCATTTCTATCTCTATTGGCCTCACTACTTTTCTAATTGATCTGTGAAATACAATCTTACAAATCAGCTAGGTGTTTAATTTTTTTATAGCCCATTCATAGTCGCTTCCTCAGTTTGGAATAAGTATTATTTAAATCCAAAAAGAAAATAGCCTTAACAGTTTTACGAACCTCAACGTACCTTTGAATTCACCAATTTCAGTCTTCATACCTAAGAGGGCTCGTCTAACAGGAGTCGCAATGAAAGAATACCTAAGTTTCGTGAGATTGAAAGAGAGCTGAGTGCTGCAGGCAAACACACGTACCACCTCTTTGGCGTTTAGTGCCATATTTGTTATTGGGCCTAAGGAGCGCAAAATATCTATTGAGATAAATATATTAATACAAAAAAAAAACGTATTTTTTGTAACTAGCAAACTATTAACTAGGTTTTTGTAGGAAATTTGAATTTGTAACGGTTTTTCTAGAAACGTTTGCTTATCAGAAGTAATGTTCAGATATACCATAATATTTGTACATACCATATTGTATGAATTATGAATACCTTTTTTATACATCTCAAATAACAAAAAAAATTACCGGCCACCACGTAAGTGAGAACAACCGCCTTCAATATCCCGCGACCAGCCTTACCGCAGTACATCGGAAGAAGCAACAGACTAATACTTCGTATTTGTATGGATGTAGCGTTTCCTAAACCTAAAAGTACATTGGTATATTTACACATTCGTGCGTGATACGAGGCGAATAATGAACCCGAAATACGAATGTGTAAAAGTACTATTAGAATGTATCAGATCCACCACCCACAGTCAGCACAAAATAATAGTAACTACTAACGTAGGTACTATCAAGTATCAAATGGTATTAGCTACTATCGCGTTTATTGAAAATTCCAACTTACCTAATACTAAGCTTATAATTAAACCCATAGTATACCCGATATCATCAGGCAAAATATCCTTTAATAAAAAACGATAGTAAAGTTGTCCAAGACAAAATCCTGCTATGAAGGCTAAGCACCATTTCAATTTGCGTCTTTTATGGCTATCCGAAAATATTAGGCAATTTAAACATGGGCATAAATAACGCAATAATCCTTTGGAAAAATACTCTAATCGCTCAAACAGGACCATTTTTGGCAGTCAATAAATTAATGTCAATATATTTCTGACAAAAATGTTTATTCTTATTCATTACGAAGATGTATGACTATGGTCTGACCAAGGTCTGACTGTTCACTTAGAAATCGTAAACAATATAATATCTGTATCTTTTTAATCTGTAAAAGTATTTTTAAAAATAAGTTCGCTTTGAGAATGAAGATATGGGCGTGATCGAGGCGTGATGTTTACAAGCACAATTTACAAGTATAGTTTAGGTAATTTACCAGAATATGAACAAATATTTTACTTTATTACTATAATATAACAGCCGATATAAGCAATAAGATAAAAAATAAAAGATATCATAATATTTAATAAGAAATTTACTTCCGGTTGAAGTTTAGTCTTACAAAATTCAAATATCCAATACATTAATTGTAATATGAAAACTTGGAGAACAGTCGACAATTGTAGGCAATCGGAAGGTAATGAATCATTTTAAATGCAATTTTAATAAATAAAATAAAAATATATTACTCTTACTACACTGACCAAACACTGACCAATGACTCAATTGTCTTATGAATGCAATAAATAAAATTTGTTACTTGTGATAGCAATTTTTTTTTCAAATTTCAAGTAGTGTTTTGTATGATTGGAGCTTACAGCATAAAAAAATGTAAGAAATTATAATAAATATAATATGGCAAAACAGTTTCGTTGTTATTTTATTCATTTTTTGCAACTATTCGTAAGCAAAAATACGAAATTCTTATAAAACAGGCGCAAAGTGCGCGAATTTTATGAGTAAACTTTAAAGTATTATATTGCCAATTTTTATTTTATTGAAATCGAATGCATCATTGAATTAATTGCCGCAATGGACAGTATACATGTAAATGCCCTAATTTTAAATATTTCTAAATTAGTCTTATATTTTACTCGCAAAGAAATGACGTATTTTCAATATTAAATCTATTTATTGCTTTTTAACACTGAATTAATAATTTATAACAATATTTAACAGATTTTTCATTACAACCGATGCACGATGTCATCGCATGCAATCGAAGAAGGCATCATAAAGGCTGTGACAAAAATGCACAATGCAATATGAAATCGTCAAGCGGTTTTATTAATAAAAAGCCATTTTATTATAATTCTTGTATTAAATATCATGTCGTTTTTATTTTAATTTTATTCTTCCACATTTTTTGATGCGAAATCATTGACGCGCAATAAACAACGAGACTCACAATCAGGCACAAAAATTATCCAAACTCTGCCTACGCGTCTCTTAGGTAGAGTTTCTCAACCAAGCGTATACGTGACTTTGAACCTTACTACCACGAAATAAGGTGATAATTTGAATGTTTTATTTTAGTGCTCAGACATTATTTGACCTTTTAATAGACCATGAGTCTAGTTGTTTATAGTACGTCATTGCAAAAAGTTCCCATTTTTAGCAGTCTACGCGAGCGCAGTAGGCGGGTCACCGGCCGTGTCTTCTGTGACCTCAGTGACCATGGGTTCGTCTTCATCGGGAATTTCTAACACTTTTGGTCCGTATAGCAACAGGTATGCGCAGTGCCAGTCACCTGGGAGCAAATACGATTTATATGAGTCGGATTGTTAAGTACAGATTATTTAATAATATGATTACTATGAGTGTGTATATACGGAAATAGTCGACTGTTTTTGCTTGAAAAATATTCATCTCAAACTTTCTTTAACAGACGGGACGGAGGCGTTAATGCAAATTTTTAGTGAAACGTATTTAACTGATCTATACTAATATTATAAAGCTGAAGCTGTTTGTTTGTTTGAACGCGTTAATCTCAGGAACTACTGGTCCGATTTGAAAAATTTTTTAGTTGTTAGATAGCCCATTTATCGAGGAAGGCTATAGGCTATATATCATTACGCTAAGACCAACAGGAGCGGAGCCACGCGGGTGAAACCGCGAAGCGCAGCTAGTTACTTATATTTCTATAGCGAGTATTTATTTAATCACCTTACCCTTCCACTTCCCTTTACACCCGACTGTTATATTTCTTCGTAGAGAGGTTTTAGGTATTTTTTCTAACTTATCTTCTCTATAAAGTGGTCATTGCCACGTGGTGCCCGGAGACGAGCGGCTACACACACCTCTATACACAACACACATCACTATACACAACACACACCTCCGCCGCTCAGCTTCAGCACCTCCTCCTCGGTGACGGGCGTGACTGCGTCGTCGTCGCAGCGCAGCCAGCCGGCCCCGCGCGCGACCCACGCCACGTAGTGCCCGGAGGAGGACGAGCGGCCGCGGTGCGTGAGTACCGCCTGTAAGCGGTAGTAGCCGCTGTTGTTGCTGCCGATGTCTGTTAAGGAAATCATAGATAAAAAATAATGGCTTAAGATAATTTAAGCTGAACGCGCACCTGTCCGCGCCGCTCTATGTTTCATTAGATCCAAAAAATTTCCCAATGCTGTTTATTATATTTATCGATCAAGGGATGCATTTCAAGTGCAAGAGTAGAACACTCATGTGTCATTATTTCAAATACTTTTTATTTTATTAAGGTGGATGTACCGACCGTCCCTCCATACATTTTTGATTACCTCTAAACACTTAACACAGACACTATTTCTTTAAAACTAATCATTTTATCACTTCTCTATAATGAAATGTGTGCGCGTTCGACCTTTTTAATCAATAATTTACAATATTTACTTAGAAAAACAACAGTAAAATACCGGAAAAATTTGACACTTCTACAGTAGTGTGCGTGACTTTTGCCAAGCGAAACACGACATAAAGCACGACATCTAGCGCATAGACTATATACTTATTACAGATCTAGCGCGTCAATGTCTAAACGAAAGGCGATGTTTAGACATTGACGCTAGATGTCGTGCATTCGCGTTCGTTATCTTATACATAATGAGCATAATTCTAATAAATCAAAGTTCTGTGTAAAAATTGAGTAATTTCATTTCCAATCGTTCAAAGAAAATAACAATAAAATAAAATAAAACTAATGACCTTAGAAACTATGTTTTTTTTTGTAAACAATTTATTACTCATTATTGTTCGTCCGTCGGTCGTAGGTCTGTAAACTGTATTGTACACTGAAGGTAAATGGTACTGTAGGTACTACTTTAGTTCGGCGTCGTCGTCGCGTCGCGTCGGCTTGATATAAAATTACATTCTTGATTTCATTGACACGCGCTATGATTTGCGCGCGGAATTTCTTGTGTTGTGAATTTATTTTTGTATGCTATGCATTTTAATTGATTCAAATTGCAAT
>CAJQZM010011860.1:0-15640 GCA_907164665.1 Colias nastes | reverse complement strand
CGCACACATTTTTTTTGTTATATTATGCCAAGTGTCATTGTTTCAAGCAATGCCAAGAAATTTGGGCATTCCTTGAATTTCGAATTTTGCCATTTGTTTTTGTAAAAGCTCCTCTTATATTTTAAAGCACAGGTCTCACGAAAAACTATTCGTATTTCTGTTTATTTTCACATGATAAGTTAAGATTTCCTGAAACTTGCTATTTGGTATACTCTTATATTTAAGAAAGGCACTAATATTTAGGCAATTTTTATCTAAGAACGAATGCAATTTATACAATTAATCTAATATTCAAACTGTTCTTAGGCTAAAAAGAAGAAAAAGGACAAAAAGAAGCACAAACACAAGCACAAACATAAACACAGCAGCAAGGAAAAGTCAAAAGAACATAAAGACAAGTTAGTACGCCCGCCATCGAGCACAGAACATTTGAGAATTCGAGAGGAGACGCGGGAAACTCTTAGTTCGTTCAGCTCGAGTCAAAGCCCGTCTGAAGATGTCTCCAGTATGCCAACGAATATGAGTTTCTAAGTTAATTAAGAACAGTATCTAAGTTTATTAACAGATTTATAAGTGATTATTAAATAATTAAAAGAGTAAAATGATTTTTTATTTAACTTCTTTTACTCCTTTAAAATATATCATTAGAGACCATACACACATTATTAAAGATAACAGTTTTCTAGTAGCACACCCCGGACACTCCATACAAAATTATCGTTTTGACAGTCACATTGTAGAGACTGCAAATGTGTGTGTTAACGCTTTATGGTTGGCACATTTGTGACTAGCGTAAAAAAAAATTCGCGTTTTTCTGATGAAATACATCCGTAAACAGCACAATATCTAACCATTTTCTACGAAAAACGATAATCACAAATCCAAAATAATAAAATTACTTTATGTCAATTTGATTAATGTTGTCAATCTTCGTTGCGTATCGTCCTTGCAGAAAAATATGGCCCATTTTAATCACGATCGCGCGGGGTGAGGTAAGTTTAATTTTGGCGGGAGGTGGAGAGTGTCCGTTCTGTAGCGTTTAGCTACTATTATGTATTCTGTGCTAGTAGTAAAAAATTTGTTACGACTATTGAGCTTTGTATGTTCATCCGTCAAAACAATATGAAATACAATTCAAATAAATTATTACTGTAAGTATACCTATCTTCTATAATATGAATTATTGTTAATTCTATCGAGAGTAAGTGAATATCTTTGACAATATCGAGACTAGATCGGTGTATAATATTATATTGTTCATATAATATGGAAGAACATTTAAGAGTAGTGCAAAGTATAGATAGAGATAGAAGATTGCTGTACTCCACCTATCTCCTCTACCAATACCAGCAGTCAAATCATGCTGTTATCTGCTATCTTCCTATTACGCATCAACTACGCATGATCGAAAGACGCATAGAATGCAATATTTTCTTTCTTTCTCATTCAACAAGAACTACTACCCTGACTACTCTGCTCTATCTATAACACGCCCTATGATAATGTTTTTACAATTGAAATTTTAAGTGCGCACTGAGTAGCGTATTATAGTCATAATAAATAATAATAGTACGTAGTACAAATTTTCTTTGAAAAGTGACTGTTATTAGTTTTTGATATGCATATTTAAATAGATGAAAGTAACAGATTAGATTAAAAAAAACCTTCTTCTTATATTAAAATTAAATATTAAACTTCCAAGTAGGTGCGCAAACTACGTTTTTTCTCAAGACTGAAAAGATAAGTAAACTGTAAAATGTAGAGTATTTACCGTGAATTTACTCTGCGGTTTCCTAACGACTTGTATTAATTAGGTCTGTGTCGTCGAAGCCGATTAAACGAAACCCAAGACTGCGGCTTTGGATCAAATGGCTGACCGTACAGGTGACCTTTGTCCTATTTCACTTTTTTAATCCATGTTTGTAAGTATTTAAATACTTGAAGATATTTTTTTCAATTTCATTCTAATGGATGAAAAAGAAAATAAACGTTAGATTTTATCGGCTTACATAAGATTGAACGTAACTTTGAAAATAGGTTTTGAAATCATTGAGATATACATATGGAGACGACACCGCCTACATCACATATGTTCCGCTCAACATAAGCCATATGGCTTAACTGCACTCAGTCGCTTTAGTGCGATGGTCGCGTTCATGTCTTGTTTGTTTTAAAGCAAAAAACCAAGAAACTCATCAAATATGCCCTCGAGTGTGTTGCGATATTGCACTTATAATTCAAGTAATGCGGCAAAGTGCAAAGAAATAACTTTTCATCGGTAATTAATTAGATAATCATTGTTAAAACTTGGTTCGAGCAAAATTTTTGGCGGGCGCCATTTTGCGTCATTTGTCATAGACTAAAAATTTAAGAAACGGCATTGGGTATGAAAGATGTTTAGATAGTAATATTAGATGACGTAAATTTTTATAGTGGAAAAAAATAATTTTACACATTTAAAAAATATTGTACTGTGGATATTATTTGAAAAAAAGTTAAATCATGAAAGATGAAAATAAATAAAATTTTTTTTGTTACATTGATTGGTTTTAATTGAAAAGTTTTTAAATGATAAGTTTATTATGTAGTTAATAATTTATTTATTAGATTAATTATTTTTTTTGTAACATTGATCGTTCTTAATTGATAAGTAATAAGCAAAATATTTACAAAGTTTCGCCTCTATAGCGGTGAGTCGATGACATCGCTTAATCTATGACTCACAAGCCGCCCCGCGCCGCCGCGCTTGCAGCACAGATTTTGTTCGTGGTGTCTCCTCTATACGTAGTAATAATAGCTCAATGTTTGAAATCATAATTATTATTAAGGTTCGGATTAGTACTTGACTCCATAAAAAGCTAAGCGAAGCGAAAAGAAAAGTGCAACATATTGAGATAGATTCAGATGTACCTATCTAGTGCTAAATAGGTAGTAGCGCTTACAGCGCGTATCTATTTCAATAAAACCAAATAGGTATCTAATCTTAATAGATTCATATCCATTATCCACAGAGAAAAACTTCTAACATTTCCTTAAACATTCATTATTTATATTGATAGGTACCTATTAGGTATAATAGACAAAAATGTAAATGAGATTTATTAATTTATTTGTCACTAGCTTTCCACCCGCGGCTTCGTCCGCGCAGTCAAAGAAAAACCCGCATAGTTCCCGTTCCCGTGGGATTTCCGGGATAAAACCTATCCTATGTCCCGGGGTAAAAAGTAGCCTATGTCCTTTCTCGGGTATCAAAATATCTCTATACCAAATTTCATGCAAATTGGTTCAGTAGTTAAGGCGTGATTGAGTAACAGACAGACAGACAGAGTTACTTTCGCATTTATAATATTATAGTATGGATTGTTATTAAGAGCACATACTTAACTTATGTTTCCTAATCTCACAAGCAAGGAATTAAGCCTGATTCCCACGGCATGTTTGCTTCACAAGCATTGGCAGACGACAAGCGCTTGTCGCCATCCGTCGCGATTTGAACTGAGCGTTCCCACGGCATGTGTGCGTATGGCAAGCACTGGCGAGCACGGTGGACGGTCATTCCTACTAATACCTAATATAAATTCTCGAATTTTGCATGATAGAAATTATCGTACAATCAGCGTACGATAATACTATGCTATCGTACATCGTACGTAGGCACAAAATTATTTTATTTATTTATTTATTTATTTAAATTCTTTATTTAACACACACAAAAAAATAAACACAAAAATAAAAAGAACAAAAAAGAAGATCATAACATGTTAAATAGGCGGCCTTATCGCTATAAGCGATCTCTGCCAGGCAACCTTTAGATAGGATTTGTCATACGAATTAAAATTAGATGGGTGGTGTTTGATTTAAAAGGAGAAAAAAAAATATAAAAATATGTACATATACATATATACGTATATATATAAAAATAGATACCTAATAATAAATAAATAAGTAAAAACAATATAAATATTGATATCAATACTATAAATACATGCTATAAATACACATACATACATATATACTTACATACATACATATCATACATGATACATAATACATAACTATGTATAAATAAAAATATTACAGCTCGTTGAAGAGATGACGTATTTGTACGATAATTATCGTACGGTTCCGAACAATGACGCGCTACAGACGGCAAGCCCCGACGGACGTCGACCAACGCCGTCGCACCGCGCCAAGCGCGCACCTTTGATCTTACCGACTTCCGATGGATAGCACAAGCGTCGGCAAACATCGGCAAACGACCACAAGCGCGCCGATTCCCATGGCATGTGGTATGGTGTGGCGCGGTCGGGTTTGTGAAGCAAACATGTCGTGGGAATCAGGCTTTATAGTGATTACGTTTTCTTACCTACTATTGATCGTAATTGGTTTTATTTTAAGGTTAAATCTGATTGCTCTAGTAAATGCAAAGTAAATGTTTGTTTAAACAAACAGTAATTATATCAATTCAATCCGATGCATTCGGTCGATGTTTCCGCGATGCAAATTAATTGAAGCAAGGTAAATTTTAATGGATAGGTATTACCCTTTAGTTTCTGTGATCTGTGGGTATTACGCAACATTCTAATGCATTTTGGGATTAGGTATAAATGAATATTTATAATGATTATTTATTATACTTCTTTTCTTTGTTGTCTCTTCTTTATCTTTATGTGTTTGGTTACAAATGGACATTGATATTTGTTTGAGGAAAATCACTTAAAATATTAATTTATTTATTGATTAAGTTCTATGTAAATAGATGAAGCATCTTATTTGAGATAAAACACAACGATCTTTGTAAAGCAGCAACGAAAATAAAATAAAATTTACTAAAGTGGACATCTGCTTCGAAATTTCAATGATTAAATAATCTAATATGCATAAAATATCTATGTGTGTGGAAAATATTCGAAAAATAGTCAACTGTACCTATATTTTATAAAAAGCTTTTTAGATAAAAAAAAACAAAGCAAGATGAGAATCTAAGGCTTCAAAGCAAATTTTCTGTTATTTATGTCATATCAGTTATAATGGATACGAGTGGATACGTAATAATAGTATTACAGGTATATTTTTTTGTTAAGGGTGCTTTTCCACCAGAGATGTGCGAGGATGCGTAGCGAGCGATGTTGTATATAAATAGCCTATAGTATCGCTTCAAACGCTAAATGAAACACCCTAAGAGCGGGCTACCGAGCTAGCAGGTGACTAGTCACATGATGTTCAGCAACTACCACTGCCCATGAAAATTGTAGAAGTAGGGCTCTTGCAATACATGAGTTCCATGCTAGCATTTCACGCTGATCTTCTATGGGAGTGTGGTAGGTATCTTCCCCGGTGCGATCTGGCCAAAAGCTTGCCGAAGCGTGTTTGACTAACCTTAAATAAAGTTTTCGATTTATCTATATTTTATGAGAAAACTTATCAACACATATTTTTATTTTTATTGAATAAACCACGTCTACACATCAGACCTTTGAATATGTAATAGATACATATATGTTTGTATATTTCGTAATATTACACAACCTTTTAAAATGATAGAAATTAAGTTACCTTCTTTATTAATAGAAAAATGTACACTAATATGTTCTTTACTTCTAATTGTATCCTCAAAATATTTCATTAATGCTTAAGTACACTACCAAAAAATATTGTATGTACTGAGCTAAGTACCTAGGTACTCTGTTTTGTTACGAAGTTTATTTATCGAAATACACTCATACTCATCAAATAATTTTAAGTATTTAAAGGAAAGTCAAAGGACCTTTACGAACTAAGCGCACTATATTATTATGCCGATGATTTTTGATAATATGGTATTTCTTTTCACTACAATGTGTACCATTAAGTACATGAGCGAATTCTTTTCAGAAATTAGTTTTGCAACTAATGGCATGGGCCACGAGGTGACTTCGAGATGACTCTATGAAGACGCATAACTCGATTGATTAATTATAAAATATAAATAAATTATTGTATCTCTCTTTATCGATCTATGTATTTCACACATTTATAGAATGTAGAGTAAGGTTGTGGAGGGGTTTAATAAATACAAATGAAAACAACCCTTTAGGTACATTCTAACCTCACGAAAGCATATTTTTTTAAGCCAGCTGAAATCCTTTTTTGATATTTAATAAGACTCATTAAAACATGCTGTGTCTAATCTACAACTATGAAATTCCATTAGGCCTTATCTCAGAGGGCGAGACCTGTTGTCTCGGAACATTTTTTAAGGCTTCGAACATTAACAACGAATTGGTTTAAAAACTGTGACTCCTCGCGGCATAAATTAGTTGAGCTGAGACCACGACCAATGCGGTCGTATTGTATACAGTTTTTTGTTGGCCGACATACTGTTAACATCGCTGTAAAATTTTATTCAGTAAAATACGTATTTTAAAATTATTATAGAGCAGTTACAAAGATGTCAGTTCAAAATGGAGACGCCAAACCCTTGAATGTTGCGGTGGTTGGCGGCGGATTGGTATGTAATTTTGGAAATATTTAGATTATTTCGAAATACTTCTTCATATTTTAGTTTTATTATTTTTTGTTAATATTTTCATTCAGAAAATTATATCAATCAATCAAAAATTATTACTGCAATTTAAACAATAAGTCATATAAAAATATTATTACACACTAAAATGTAATAGCAAAAATATTATAAAAAATAGTAAAGGTAATATTGGATAATTAAATTGTTTGTTTTGAGCAATTTTGTATGTATTGCATTACCGAAAATTACGCGAACCGCTTGCCCGAAACGCGGTAAGTTAACATGCGTGCGGATAATTTTTTACCGCGTAGTTCATTTTTAAGCCATTTTCATTTCTATCCTAAAAAAGGAGCCGGTATTATTATTTAAAAGTTGATACAGTTTTAAAAGTTGTTTAAATCTTGATAAATCCTCAAGAAATTTTGAATATTAATTAGTATACCCGAGTCTATTAATAAATAAAGAAAAATATCGAAGGGTCATAAAAATGTGAAAGTATTCAAATTTTTCGAGCGAAATATATTATATATTATATATATTATATATATATATATATATTTCGCTCGAAAAATTTGAATAGCGAAATATATTAATATTGAATATTAATGTTTTTTTTTATTAAACTGAATGAGGTTGCAAATTTGTAAATGTATCAGAATAGATGTTTTCGAAGTTTGCAACCAAGTTCCAAAACTTTTGTAATTATTCCGAGACCACCTTACTCGAAAAAATGACCGCGAATTAAAAATAATTATAAATAAACATGTTCCGGTCAACGAAAAAGGTTGCAAATTTATACAACCGTTCGGTATATATTTCCGATATCTGTGTCAAGTTTGCAGAACTATTGGAATTTTTTTCACGACCATACAGCAAAAAATAATTTAATAATGTTCCGTACACTTAAATTGGTTGCAAATTTAATACGTGATATGAAATATTATATCGAAAACTTCCCCAAGTTTGCAGAACTTTTGGAATTTTTTTCACGACCATACAGCAAAAAAATAATTTAATTGCAATTTTAACAATGTTCCGGACTGCGGACAAGGTTGCAAAATGAGTTTTATTGTCGTCCCAATGAACCATTCACTTGACCGAAGTTTGAAAACTTTTGGAATTATTGTTAAATTTTTGATTTCGAATGTCGATACTGACTGATGTAATTATAAATTCATAATTTAACAATTTTTTGAAAAACAAAGTTTCAATGGATAAAAGTCCTGTTTGCATATTATATTAATCTATTCATAATTGATAAATGGTTTTATTTACACGGCTTCATTTGAGGAAATAGATATTTTTTTCGTACCTTTTGATTTCTTTTTATTACCTTTTGGTAAATTAAGAAATAGATATGTTATAAATTTATGACAATTGTATCTACTTATTCTATCTACGGTATTTTTTTTAAACAATATAGGTACCTACCTAGAGAACTTTCTAATTTTTGTACAGTAAAAAATGTTGGTTAGTTCTATGAATAGGGATCAAAGTTCTTCCTTATCTTTTCGTTTACAATTGAAAAACTATTTATATTAGATATCATAAGATAAATAATAACATACACACTTCCGCATTCACGTTGAATGTAAAACTTCAAACTACGCCTAAATGTTTTATCTATTTGATCAATTTTACTTGTTTTTTTATCTAATTATGACGTTTACAATGTTGTAGACGAAAACACATAGGTAGGTATGTACAGGCACAGTATATCCTCGTCGGTATTCTCTACAGTAAAGTCTTTTTGGTTCTTCTGTTTCTTAGAGTTCTTCTTTAACTTGGGGCCATTTGGATTAGAATACTTCTTCATTCTCTTAAATTGCTCTCGTTCTTCTAACATAACGGAGTACCCCATCGTACCCCGTAGCCATGTCCCCGTTATGCCCCAATTCTCAAATTATTTAAAATTACAAATAGAATAAAATGAGTGAGGGTTAGAGTATTTTTGTTCAAAACATATCAATAATTAACTTATCTGCAAAAACAAAGTAAATACATGATAGTAACGACATAAACATTTACCTTTTTATATGCGTATTCTTAGTCAATCAAAATTACATAAAATTACGTTGAAAATCGTTTTTCCTTTTGAAAATCAAACGCGCGCAGCTTTTCACCGGTCACTGTCAGACTTAAGAGAGATACAAATTGGCTACCTATTAGTGAAAACAAAACACATCTAGAGCGTATAGTTTTCTGTAAGTGTGGATGGCCCCGTCGTGCCTCGCGACCCCGTCATGCCCCCCTCTCCCCTATTTATTATTAAATCCACTACTCAGACTTTTCATTAAGTGATATTTCGTAATTTTAGTTGTATAAATGCAATCTAATTAATTTTGGTAAATGTAGAGTAACATTAATTAAAATATATTTTTATGAAATAGTTTTTAATTGATTTGAAATTTTCTAGTAAACTGAGATAAAGACGAAGCAGTTAATATAATTACTTTTGTAATAAATTCATATTATTAACGAACGAATATAGGTATTTTAGACTTAAAAATAATACTGAGATGAAAATAGAAACTAAATTTTTTATCTTTTAATATATTAACGATACTGACTGTAATAGTCTGTTTTCCTATGATTAGTAACTTAGTAAGTTAAGATTATTATAGATATTTTTTGGTCATGGTAGCTAGAGAACTTATTTCGGCTGAATTTTTATTTCAGGTAGGATCTCTCGAAGCTCTATATTTGGCAAGAAGAGGACACCGTGTTACCCTATATGAATATCGTGAAGGTGAGCTACTTAAGTTAATTGACGTACCTAATTATTACATAATATTAATATTATAGGAGTTTTAGGATTTTTTAATACATTCCACATTGTATTACTAAAAATATATAGATAATAACAATTATAATTTTAATCGTTCCGGTCTCAAGTTGATGATAGAATTTTTATAACACTATTATAGGCAATGTTTAGATAGGAAACACAAATATAAAAAGATTCCATGAAACATTTGTGAAAGCAAACATAAACCTAATTAGTTGTTTACGATGGGTAGCAACACATTAAAATTTTATCACCACTTATAACTTAATGTAAAAGTAATATTTACACATTTATATTTGTAAGTGATTTAAATTAATGAGCCATCTGACGTTGTTTTTTATTTATGTTTTATGCAAATAAATATTATATTTTTTAAGAATGGAAAATTATTATTGAAATAAAATATTGAAATGTGTACTAAATGTGTAAATTTCGTAATACAATGCGTACATTGTTTATCACCATAATTAATTACGGTCAGGTCTAAACAATAAATAAAGATATAAGATAACGATACAAAACCTTTATTTGTTTCATTATCTAATGAGTCTGGACAAACAATAAACGTTTCGAAATTAATAACGAAAAATAAAGGATTTTTGTTGTGTAAAATTAGTCCAAATTTAAAGAGGAGCCGTAGTCAAGAAAGTAGCTGTGTTAGTTTATAAGGATTATAATGATAAAAATAGTAATCTCTTACTATTTTATAAGAAGAACTAAGAACTAAAATATTTATTTTTTATAATGTAAATTATTTAAATACAGGTAAATATTTTACATAGTCTGTAGAATTTGTTTGTCAACTTTAAGATGAAGAAGTTCAAAACTATCATTGATACATTTTTGAGTGATCTACATATCTTCAATACGATCCACAAAAAATGTTATACATTTCTCCTATAGAGATCGAACCCAGGACTTCTCGGCTATAAACTAAAGAGGCGGTCAGTCAACTTTAACATGACTGTAATTTAGGTCGTGCAGGGATTATCTTTTGTTATTCCGTGGTAGAAGTGATGAAAACTAGAAACCATAGCAATAATGCTGCTTCCGGAGAATTAGTTATTAGAGTGAGAATTTACATTTCAGTTAATGAATAAATATTTTCATAACAAGAAAATTGTATATCATGTTCATATTCAGATCTAAAAATTGCTGGTTGTCGATGTATAGATATGTATGTATGTATGTATATTAATTAAAGTTAAAACCCGTTTTCCGTTAAAATGCATCAAGCATCGTGAGGAAACCAACATGTCGAAGAACCAAAAAGTTCGACAACATATGCCAACCCACACTTAGCCAGCGTGGTGGATTATATGGTCTAGGGCCGTAACTGACTGGCAAATTCATATTATGATCGCAATAACCAGCCATGCTTAATTAATAATTATGGTATTAGGTATATTTTTTGAATTCGAAAGTACAATTTCAATTTACGGCGTAAACTGTCTGGAAATAAGAGGTGGGTTGATGATGATGATGAGGATGATGTAACAAAGCCATTCAGTTACAAATAGTTCTAAGTAATGAAAATGCGTTCTTACGCGGGTTAATTAAACAAGTTGTAAACATTGTTTGTTTGTTTGTATGTTTGTTTGTTTGTTTGAACGCGCTAATCTCAGAAAGTACTGGTTTGAAAAATTCTTTCGGTGTTAGATAGCCCATTCATCGAGGAAGGCTATAGGCTATATATCATCTCGTTAAGACCAACAGGAGTAGAGCCACGCGGGTGAAACCGCGGAGCGCAGCTAGTTACTTATACAGGGTTACTTGTAAAACACCAGCAACCTCGCAGGACAAGATAGCTAACATCATAAGTAACAACATTTATTCTACGACTTTTGGCATAACGCAATAAATTATTTTTAAATGATTTTTTAAGCTTTTATTGTACTCTCCTAACATTTGTAAGTCTATGTTCTATTCATTACCGAAAGGACGACGCGACGCCCCCTTCCCCCTCTCGCTCGCTTCTTGTTTACGTAATTTTTGGGATGCGCGTAGAGTTTATAATATTCAAACGGAAAATTAATTGAATATTTATTTTTGTATGAAAATAAAATCTAACAAATTATCAAAAGTCGTAGAACAAATGTTGTTACTTATGATGTTAGCTATCTTGTCCTGCGAGGTTGCTGGTGTTTTACAAGTAACCCTGTATATAGCGAATAGGTAATGAATATAAAACGTGCCTATTTATAACTTCTCAATATTGAAGTCGAATAAAAATGAAATAATAGTCTGAAATAACATATAGGTACCTATAAGTTACATTGTATACAACGTGTTGTAATGTGTATCTTCATCAACAAAACAAAATAATTTTCATTGAACACATGGTTTCAAAACCAAAGTTACCGATCTAATAAATAACAATTGATTGCTATAATCAGTCACTTATTTACCGGTCATGTTACATCACATTTTTTATTGGGTTTCAATTGAACACACCTAGATCTATTATTGGAAGCTAATTGATAGAATAATATAGAAGATATTTAAAGTACTGGCATTTTTATAAGGGTAATAATTGATTTGTTGGAATCGCTGTTTTTTGCATATACTTTATTAATGTTTTATCAATCCTCCTTTATATATAAGGAGATATCGAAATAAGAAGTTATTTATGATTTCACTTTTCTACAATTATTGTAATTAGAAATGAAATAGGTATTTAAATACATATTTCAATTTTATAAATGAGTATAATTGATAAAGTCGATCAATCAAAAGGCAATTAACTCTTGAGACTAATTATTACACAATATTACGTATATCGTAAAATTCTAAAGCAACATAATTATATCAATAAAGTTGTTTCTAAATTATTTACTTAGAGAAAAATACATGCTAAATGTATTAAATGTCTAGTATTTTTTTTGTCAATTTTGAAGTATTCTCTCCTAGCCTAACTTCGTAAATAGGATCTCATGACTTAAAAACATAATTATAGGTCACCGAACTAGTTATGAGCTATAGATATAAAAAATATGAAAATAAGAAAGAGACATAGATAATAATAAAAGAAAACAGCGTGGATGGTGAACAAACGTTGGATGGTTGAAAAATTCATTCATTAAAGCATTGGTTTTCATAATTTAAATTACAGATATAAGAAAAACGCCACTCGTGAGAGGCAGATCGATAAATCTGGCTCTTTCCGTGCGCGGGCGCAGAGCTCTACGCGATGTTGGCTTGGAGGACACTATGGTCAAGGAACATGGTATACCCATGAGGGCCAGGATGATTCATAGACCTGATGGTTCTACGTATTCGATACCTTATGATGCTAGAACAAATCAGGTAAAAAAATTTACTTCTTTATAGGCAAAGTAATTGTCTAGGTGTTTTCAGAGCTTTTTAACAGAAATACGTAAAATATATGAATTATTTATAAAATTCTTTTAAAATTCAGATTTGATATTTTTAAATTCGAGTAGCAGTTAGAGTTAGATAATATAAGATTTAAATTAAATTCTCTCCTTACTACTCACCTACTACTTGCATGATAGTATAACTACTCATAATAATTATAAAAATATATGTATATACAATTGTATACTAAAAAATTTATAGATATGAATCAGAATTATTTCACAGCCCTTAATATGAAATAAACATTTTAATCAACGGATGCTTCGCGCGATTTTTTATGATTATTTAATCGGAAGTAACGCCTCAACGCATATCATGGGCTGTCTAAAGACTCAAGTAATGCGTGCATAATATCGTTGCAATTAAAATGCGTTTCAGATAATTTATTAGTTACAATTATTATGTTATTAATATTTAATTTGAGACGCATATGATACGTATGTAGTTGTAGAAGTAGTGATAGTTCAAATATGTTGAAAAACCCGAATATCGTTTATACCCCATTGTGGAAAATAATAGAAAAAAGTAGAGCAGACATGGTGATGAAATTGGCATGTCGTAGAATCATACAGGTTTTCGACATCTGGTCAATGTTTATAATCTAATCCCTCATGAGACACAGGTCTCACGTTTTAGTATAAAGTACCTTATGATGATAGTCTGATGCTAATATAGAAATTTTTAACACACAATTTACAATATTTTATTTTTTATGTCATTATCTCGTACGATATACATTATTTTATTTTTCCAGTGCATCTATTCGGTGGGCAGAAATTACTTAAATGCTGTTCTACTTAAAGGTACGTAATAATGCCCTATTATTAAAGATAAGTACTGAAATTGTAGATAAATAACAATAATGGTCAATTTATATAACTATGTAACAAGATTTTCTGAATTTAATTCTAATTTTTATAAGTGAAGGATACATTTATTTCCAATTCGGAAAATAACACGTTAATAACTATTCTGTCAGATATTTTATGCAAATATATACACATTACCATCGATTTGTGCATTGATTATGAGGATTCTATTTTACGTTCAATTCGTTTGAATAAATATTAAGAAGCAGATGTTAAAAATAGTAGAATGTTTTATCTTTAGTAAAAGGTCAATCCATACTTAAAGATAGATTAGGTACTTAATTACCTAACACCATTCAGAAATGTGACATTTATCTTTTTTACATAAGTGTATTATATTTATTTTATTTGATAATGGGTTGTTCAAATAAGATAATTAAGCTTGTAGTGAAATAATTGATCTAGCGTCGAATCACATAATGAATAAGATCATTAAAATAACGCAATGAAATATTTTATTAATATATTTAAATACATAACTACGTACATAAAATATAACATAAAATGGTATAATATATTTAATGTATGTACCTATATCATTAAAATGCCTTGGTTATGGGCTTTGCCGTAGTACAGAAACTTTATTTTTATTGTTCATTGTGTCAGATTTATTTCATTGTATTCTTACCTTCTTTTAAATTAATCTCAACTAAAATTATTTTTCAGAATCTGAAAATTACAAAAACGTAACGAAACATTTTAACCACAAGTTACTGGAAGCTAATTTACCAAAAGGTGAACTTAAGTTTGAGAAGTAAGTTATTCATAATAATTAAGGAATAAACATTTGTCTACTAATTGTACACTTCGCAGTCCACTTAAATCGTATTTTTCACCACATCATAGTTGCAATATTAAGACGAATTAAAAATATTAGTTATGGATAATCTGAATATTATTACCTATTGTATATAATATAATTTATTACCTACTGTAACAAATCATAAAACATTTTAGGATGGACACAAAAGAGACTGTATCGGTAGCTGCTGACTTGATAGTAGGCGCTGATGGTGCATTCTCAGCAGTTCGCCGGGCAATGTTGAAACAACCATTGTTTGATTTTAGCCAGCAATACATTGAACACGGGTATTTGGAGCTGTGTATACCGCCGAGCAGTGAGGGTGGAGTAAGTACATTTAGGAATCGTTGAATTAATGAAGAAAAAATACAGTATTACAAATCAAGTGCGATACAAGTAATAACATAATATTATGTATAATCTTATCTAGGCTATCTAGTTATAAGTAAGCGATTTTTGCCAAACAACCGAAAAAATTGTTAGCTAGTTTTTTATGAATACCTACTTGGCCAGCGTGGTGTATTAAGGCCTGTACCCTTATAGGAGACCCGTGTCCCAGCAGTAGGAAGGTATATGGGCTGACTATGATGATGATGTTAATGAATAAAGAAGAAGATAAATCTTTACTCATCTTATTATTAATGCGAAAGTGTGTTTGTTTCATATCGTAACGGCGATGTGCGATAAAAGTAGCCTAGCCTAACTATATCCAATACAAAAATTATATCATAAAATCGCTCTAGGTTTCGACGTATACGAAAGATAAACAGACTTTCGCATTTATAATATTTGAAAGGAAGCATGGTAAATATTGGGCTTAACAGAACAATAGATTTTCGAATTGGCTCTACATAGAAATTCTGAACCAGTAGCGATGAAATTTGATGAGAAGCAATTGTAAAACAAATCTCGATGAGTAAATAACAGTTTTATAAGAACCCTTCTTGTTTTAAAACGGAAATTAAATGGTGGAGAATGGTAATTTTCAAATAGGTACATTAATATTTGGGTAATAATTATAAATTTCCGGTCGTACTCCACTTGACGATTAAATTTTGAATTAAAAAAAAAATATGTTTACTTTTTTTTACGAATACAGATTGAAAGAGACTTTTTTACTTTAATTAGATTTTGTTTACTTTGTGGTATTTTTATTTCTGTCTGTATTTCGTGAATTTTTTCCGAATCTGACACGACGTTTTCAATTAAAATTAATTTACTTGTTTTAATTTATTTTGTTCATAAAGTTTCTTATAAGGTTCGTGTGTTGGGAGAGAAATGATACTATCGAGATCCAG
>CAJQZM010011844.1:0-20791 GCA_907164665.1 Colias nastes | reverse complement strand
TAGATTGTGTTTCCTGACGCACAACTCAATGTAAGTTTTAACATTGTGAATCGGAAAATAAAAGTAAAATTTGAAAACATGAAACCTAAGTGCTATCTATATTTACTGCTACTAGATTTCTGTATCTGTACTGAACTCTAATACACGGTTTTTGGTATACGGGAATCATCCATACGTGATAAGCCCACCCCATCGTAATAGCCCCTTTAAGAGTAGATATTCTATTCCTTCCATTTCGGGAAGTAAACTGCAGAATTTGGATGGCTAACAGCACGTGCATATAAATGTTTCATTTATTGAGAAGATAAATAGTGTTCAAAATTTATAAAGTTAAAAATATTTTAAAAATAGTTTCTGTTACAGCTGTTATTGTAGAGATAACATAGAACAAATCAACTCCCCACATTTTCTCATGTTAATTTCAAACGAAACTAAAGCGGACTATTATACTATACTGAACCGAACTTACACGCTGGTATACAACTATTTCTACTATTTCAAGCTTATCATGCATCGCATTGTAAAATAACTAACCGATTTCGAGTTCATACATTATTTTACTTTAAAAGTAATAACCGTCTTATAACGAATGCACACACTAAATAAACGTCAATAACCAAAACAACTACAATATCATTAGCCGAGGTAGTTGCTTAGCTCGCGATTGATTTTAAGTATTCATGGAGTGATGAATAAATAATGTGAATTGGGATGCGATCGATTCAGACCCGATTTCAATGATAGGAATAAGTTTCCGACTAACTTGGTTGCTTCGTATTCCGTTACCTGTATCAGTTTTTGATCGCATAATGTAACCGTCCATATTGCTTTAGTTTAATGGTCGGTTGGAACGCCGCGCCGTCGGCCAACTATGAGATTTATATCAGACTTGGTGGCCGCGGTGTTGTCTTTACGTGAAACTAAATCTTTCGATACAACACATCGATTTTCTAAACCTTAGGAAATATATATGTATACTACAATGAAATAATAACGTTGTACCTACCTATTTTGCACCAATAATTAATTTTAAATTGGATAAGTTAATGGCAAACTAAACAATATATAAATCAAACTATACTTTTATGTTTACATAAACACTTAATACCTCTCTCTTTTTACCCGCTGATGCTAGAGAATGTTGCATTTAACAACAGTATTTCATTTTGATGTATAATATGACCACCACACATTTACAGTACTCCAAAATTAATAATGCGCATGCAGATCTTCGCCAATTATCGTATTTCCAGAAACACCCGAATCACCCCGAATCATTGAATCGTAAGTGCCCTAAACAATGCACTTGAATCTTGCACCTTGTGCGAAAGAAATAGGAGTCAATTCAGAGTCATACACAATCGAAAACAATTCGGGCGATAGGTGACGGTAGCCTGTCAGTCAAAAAATTCAAAAATCAGTCAGTCGTCTTTATATATTGGTGGAGACCGCACGTATTATCTCTGTATGGAATTATATAGAGCTGCTGTTACATACCCTTCTTAGTTTTGTTTCAAAGTTGAATTTTCCGATAAAATGATTATTTACACAGGTAGCAGATAGCAATGGGGAAAGTGAAAGTTAATAAGAGCATAATGAAAGTTCTGATCATTCTACGATATCAGAAATAGAGATAATCTCTTATTCTGTAAATCCTTTGGACTGAGATTTTAATGATTAGATTTCTACAATCCAGTGTTTGAAAATATTTTTTTTTTAATATAAACTTTGTCTTATTTTAACCTTCCATACATCCATCCTCACGCCAGCTTCAGTAAGACACTTTAATAGTTCTACGTATAGAATTTTCCAAGTAAATCAATACAACAAATATATATTCGCAATCGTGTGGTTTATCCTCACTATTAACTTACATTGAATTATCGAAACAAATTTCGTTACTTATCTCTTTTACCATAAAACCACAATAAAACTCATAATTCTAATAAACTATGCATGAAGAAAATACATTTAACCACTCTATATACATATCGTCATGCTTGGAGGCTCGGGGAATATGACAGTTGCCGAACAGTGACGAATTTTTCTATGCGCATTATCAGTTTGGGAGTACTGTAAACGGTATTCATATTATTTGCTAAGAACTATATTTAGAATGCGCAAATATGAACAGGTAGGTAAAGCGAAAATATTCATGTAGTTTATTCTGTAGTCTTAACAAGTTTAGTATTAAATTTCTGGCATAAATTATGAGCATACGTCTAGAAGTACAAAGCATGTGAAATGTTCTTTAAATATTCCTTTCTTTTGTAATCAAAGTGCTGTGTTTGGTAGATAAGAATTCCCAACGCGCTTTAATACAGCGAGGGTGTAGAAACGTCTTTGTAGAATAAACGAAATTATTCCACTCATCTATTTATCAAATAAATCCGTCGAGGAGCGGAAAACTCGAAGCAAATTTATAAGTCCTACCTATATCACAATTTCCTCTCGCACTACGTAAAGTTAATTCGTCAAGGTATAAATTATGTGGAGAATTGTGAAACAGATACATTGTCAGTCGTATTGCACGCCTCATAAGCGAAGCGTTGAGGTGGGTACTACTGTCACTTCGCGCAAAACATCTGATTTTTCAAACTTAAAATGTCTTTATGTATCATACATTGCACTTGTAAGATAATACATACACACACATATTAAGAAAAAACACTATTTTTAACATTCATGATATTTTTGATGTCATTTTTGTTATTTAAACTAGTTAAAAAACAGTTTAAAAAAGTTCTGTCTTGGACGTCCGTGTGTCTGTATGTGCGGAGGATTTTCTTGTTAACACGATAGCGACCGAAATACTTTAATAATCGAGTCTTTTTTTTTCTCTTACGCTTGAGTATGCTCAGGAATAGAACCCTTTCATTTTTCAGGGTCTGATTCGATGTGGTTTAATTGTTATTAAATAAACAAAAAAAAATATCGACTGAGATTATGAGGCGTGCACTTTTGGATTTTCCAAACTTTATTTTTAGACTGAGACGAACGAGATGAGAGGCGAGTATGCCAAAACAACGGAAAGAAATCTGAGATTGCAAATTTGAGATGCATACAAAATCGTTACTTAAAATCGTATATAAATAAAAATTATGCCCCCGTGGATTATTTAAAGTGCCGTCGGGTGCGATATTTCAATGAAAATCCTTAAAGCGTGTAGATTAAACATGAAAACTTTTTGTATTTGCTTAGCGTTTCACGGTTGATATAAGTGGATTGCAAAAGTTTCGAGGATGAGCATAAAAATGCTCCGAGTTGGAGAAAGGAAAAAAATCAGTATTAAGAGAGTGTCGCAATAAAGGTAAGTGTATTTTTCTTACCTACGTTTTCGAGCCACGTTGATATCTGGTTCATAAAATGAAATTTTATTTGTATAAAATATAAATGACAGTTTGCGGTAGACGCTACGATGTGTATAACCACATTCCGGTGTGAAATTGCCTTCACAATTGTTTATAAACGACGCGTCATCGCCAACTTTTTTATGCTGACGTAACGAGAACCACGCTAGTTCTGTAATTGTAGATGCCGAAACAGTTGTGGATTAAAACAATAACATACTATGAGTATGGTAAACTCAACTAAGTAATGGTCACTAGTACTAAACTGTGATGAAAAATAGTTTGATGAATATAAGATTCCACGGACAATAGTGTCTACCTGTTTGCGTGAGATGAAATTGGCACATAGATGGTTGTAACTTGATAGTGAATACAATGATAGTAGGGAACGAAGATAGGCGGAGTATTAAAGGGACGGGAAGTAGACGGTAGTAAAGACATGTTTAATACAAACTGTCCTGATGGGCCCGCGATAAGCTTAAGGTTAATGTTGAAGAGTTTTCTTGGGTTCCGGAGGGATGGCTAATTAATTACGCACTCATTTATAATTACGTTTACTCCCTACTATAAGTTCCTATGACTGATGTGAGTTATCGCCAAAAACATCAAACTCCAAATTGAATGCAGCTAAATTTATTTGCTACTAGCTTTCCACCCGCAGCTTCGCCCGCGCAGTCAAAGAAAAACCCGCATAGTTCCCGTTCCCGTGGGATTTCCGGGATAAAACCTATCCTATTTCCCGGGGTAAAAAGTAGCCTATGTCCTTTCTCGGGTATCAAAATATCTCTATACCAAATTTCATGCAAATTGGTTCAGTAGTTAAGGCGTGATTGAGTAACAGACAGACAGACAGAGTTACTTTCGCATTTATAATATTAGTATGGATGATAATGTTAACACAAGGTTAGTTCGACAGCGCTCAATCAATTTAAAATGATTTACCGATAAACACTATACAAAAAGCGTTGTTCTCATTTTCCAGTAGATTGTCAATTCATGACAGAGCCTCAGTCGCCGAACGAATATTATCTATTCATCGAGAGCCCTTCGCCGTTTCTACCCTTAATAGGGGCACTTTCGAGGAAAATATAATATAGAAATCACAATATGAACATTAACATGAAACCTGTTTTGTTCGATCAAAAGAACTTTTGTATATTAAAAATACCTTCAAAATGTTTTCTTGAGAATAGCGTTTAAGATAAATTACCCATTCATAACACGTCTGCATTTTCCCTTTTTTGCTAACGAGGGAAATCGATTCGTTTGTGTCACGTCACTCGGCATGAATGCAACGTTAAATTCATATAGATTTTTGGATATATTCCGTTCTGCACCTGTACTGTGATGCTTTAATCGTCAATTTAATAGATGAAACGAAGGAAAATAATGAACTCGTGCGAGCGCGTCCATAAAATACGATTTTATCATACCATAGGGAGGGACACGTTTTCGAATATCGTCATAAAAAAGTCACAGATGTCAAATTTATGACATCGGACCATTGTAGAGAGATTAAATAATTTATACAAACATCTACAAATGTGCTACGGAGCTACAGACCGCTACGTCAATTTTCATTTATTCAATAAACTAATTTTGTTGAATTAGGCCCGATAGCCGCAGGCGGGCAAGACATTTAAATTATAAAAATTCTTATCATAAATTACGTTGTCAAGTTTAAAGAGCGGGAAGGGGGGAATATTTGTTGTCTACATTCAAAATGGCCAATTACTGTCCTCATTTAAATTTAACGCCAAATTGAGTACCTACTATTGAAATTATTTCGGTTGTGGAGATACACAAGTTTACTATTAAGCCTATAATCTTATTATGGTCAACGAATATAGTTGAAATTTATCGGAAGGAAGAAGTTGAGTAATAATTAACAACAGTTACACCTCTTATAATTAATCTTATATTATTACTTACAACCACAGTTTAAAACAGTGCTTACCTGAAAAAATAAAAACAACTCGTTAATACAATACCATAAATCTTAATAATTCTTCTAAATTAATTTAAATTGTGCTCTTAGTGCAAATGAACAACAAGTTTTAACGCTTATTACAATAAATGTTTATTTATAAAGTTAACCGAATTATGAAAAAGGAATTTTCTCGGAAGAATGCGGTGTCTTAAAAGGCCGCTAACTTGCACAATAAATCAGTGTAAGCGCAAACGCCGCCAAATAAATAATTTTCTTTATTCATCAAAATTAAAAGCGGCAGTGGACAAAGAGCTTTCCTTAATTAAAGCCAGCTTTTCTTTGTGATTTCCCAACCTTTAAAGTTCGATCATAGCCTAAAGCTGCTCCTTTCTTGTAATTGTATAGATTTTTAACAAGAAAGCATTGAGATTAAGAAAATAATACTTCGAGTTGTAGTTATTTTACAAAGAAGCATTGCGATGGTGTTATGAGTTGAAGTGACCTAAATTTTGAAATGTTTTTCGTTTAAAAATTCTTAACGCCCTAAAATTTTTCCACCGCAGTGTATGTAAAGGCCGAAATTAACTACACTTTATACGGGGGAGTTTAATTACAGTAAACACACAAAAACCAAACCAACAGGGCTAACAATGAGTCGGTGGAAATGTAGAATGAGGTGGAACAGTTGATTTTTTGTACTGCATTTATTTTTGATTCATTCCCCGCCATTTTATTAACCTCACAAACACAGCTATTGTTTTGAGGCATTTGATTCAATTTTAAAATGGTTGGGAGTCATATTAGTCGCACGTACAACCTTTTGTTTGGGCACGTTATAAATTTCAAATAATATTGATATCGAACGTGTCTTTAAATTTTTTCGTGCAACAAATAAAGTAATAATTTAATTGTAAATATTAGTATATTTTGTAACAAAATTAGTTTTAATTTTTAATGTATTGGAAAAAAAATATTATCGTTCATAAAGAAAGAAGAACCTCGTATCCCTTAGATCTACTTAATGATCTAAGTCGTATCCCAATGTCTACACTCTCCATGTCTATTAACTTGTTGGTAACAAATGCGAATCTATTTATGTGGTATTTCTCTCCGTACCCAATCTGTTGTTCCATCGATTATGCCCAAAACAAATGATGTGTGTCGATAAAATATAGCTCACGTCTGTTGCACGTTTGTTTCGTGAATTTCAATTGAATGTTCATTGAGGTTTATATTTTTTGAATAAACCATTTTGTTAAAGAAAACTTGTTTATTCATAATTTGCTATTTCGAATTTGCTATGCATGTATTCATTTTTCTTATTACAATTTATGATAATTTCATTAAAATATAAACTAGCATTTTAGTATACCTATGTATCACGTCGAAGTATTGTTATCAAATTCATATTTAACATATATTTATACTAAAAGTAGGTGAAGTTAGCAATTATTTTCCAAAATATTGTAATCTCTTTGACCCGTAACACCCTACACAAAAAAGTTGTAAACATTTATTGACGCGTGTTTTGTTCAAGTTCACTTCGAGTTTTCAATTACACAAAGTGACGGCCGTAGGGGTCTGCGGCACTAGTTCGAAAAACGCCACTGTGGTCAATCATTTTGACCGATTGCATCTCGCTCACTAAAATAAAAGCAAGCAAAATGAAACAAAATCGCGTTAAAAATAAGGTTTGTTTCCCCACAATAAACGGCGAAAACCTCTTCGAAATGTTGAAGAAAACTCGATCACTTTTCTAGGGGAAAACTCTCAGTGGTTATTGCGTTATTACCTGGACGTGTCTGCCGCGCCGGGACAACCGCAATTTAGGAAGAAAAGAATGATATGTGGCGACGACAAAGGATTTTATAGAGCTGCAGCACAGTCTGGAGAAAGGCGCAATCGCCTCTACGGCCTCTCGTAATTAATTGAGAACTCGACATCAATTTCTATTTGCCCCTTCATTTCACAACGGACTTCATGTTATGTGCTATTGTTTTCATAAGTTAGCATTACTTACACAACGTATAGAAAAAGAAGTCAAGTTGTTTATAAGCGCAATGAAGTCCACATTTTGCTACCCCAAGAAATATGGCAAACGATTGTGTTGCGTAACCTTTATGACAATCGTATAACTCCTTAATACTATTCAATAAAAGCGCTGTGGAAATCGCCAAAAGATTTGCTCCAATAATCGTGTGACAAAAACCGTAACTCAGTCTTGGGGCCTATGAAATAAGAGTGGATGTCCATAAAATAAAATAATAACTGGTCAATAAAATCTTTCAGCGCGGGTTCGAGCAAATATGTCAAATACGGGCGAGCGATCGAGAAAATAAAAGAAAGTCGTCAGAGATGAGGGCGTGAAGTGGTCTTTCTTTGGTGGAAATTTGATCTATGACAGGTCGTGATCGGGTCTATCAATCGGTGGGTAATTGGAAGGGTTTAGTGTCGGACGTCGAAACGGTATCGCTCATATAAAATATATTGAGTCATATTCCTTTGAAACGTTCCATTTAAAGTTCACATGTTTCAATGAAAATAAGTAATTTCAAAACCTATCGATGAAATAATGTTTTTCGAGATGAGCTCTGTGAGAGAAACTGTCTCCGTTTTATCTTTCATCGGTGTTATTTCATATCATATATATGTCTAAAAATATTATCGTAAAATGAAGTAGCTTATGTTAAAATTATATTGGAAAAATTATAACACTATCATATTAAGGAATTTGAATACGTGGAATGAAAATAAAGGCCAATTAAGCTGAACATTCTTTGAAAAAACTACAGTATCCATTGGCAGGCTAGAAAAACTGTAGAGCTATCCAATCGCCGATGAAGGTACTTGTAAAGGCTCTAACGCCCAGCACTAAAATGTAATAGGTAATCGGTATATGTGAGGTCCCGGGAATGGGACACCTTTATATGGAATTACTGGCTCACCCGCGCCTTTTTGCTTTTATACGTTTTAAGAGATATTGCAAAAGCGATTCTGCTGCTCCATAATACGTTATGAACGAATGCTTTACGAATGGCAGAATGGCTGGGCGTTTAAATTGGTGACTTGTGCTTTTAGGGTATTTACTTACGAATTGATTTATATAGGTACCTATATGTATAGGTGTCCGAGCAGATCAAATAGAATTTTTTTTTTGACAACCCAAACATTTCAAGTTCTTGTATGTACTTATATTTAAATATTGTTATTAATTTGTTTAACTTAAGGGTTTTCTTAACTTAACTTAAGGTAAATATAGCAAATATCAACTTGAATTATTTTGAAAACTCAAGCAACGCATTTTCAATATAACTGTGATATAATAAGCAAATATCAGTAAATTGGTTGCAATAAATCAATTTAACAAATGACGTAATGAAAGAGTATTTTTCTAGAAATCAATGTATACATCGGTACTTCGAAGCGAACGCCATAACAATTGAGCCGAGAAATTGCCGGCCTGGTCCGATCCGCGCTATAACCTCCGACTTCTCATTATGCAGATTGCCCTCCATTCACATATGCATTCACTAAACATCTTGGAATGCTCAGAATCGACGAACAGGGTTGAAATGCAGTCTTTAGTTGCGCTCTCCTCACCCTACATTTGATTTCAATTGGCTGCCATGTTATCTCTCTTGACGATTTACGATAATAGGTACACTGAATAGTGAATTATGTTCGCTTATTTCATGTATTATAGTTTAATACATCATTTCGTTGATATTGTTATTGAGATAGAATATAAAATGTTTTTCAAATTTATCGTTGTATGTGACGGTTGGTTAAAGATACGAGGTTTTACTTTTAGCATTGCTTTTGTTAATTACAAAAATCAGTATTAAACAAACACAAACATTGATCGTTAATTCTTAATGTGTTACAGTAACCTCTTATTGAAATCGCTCCCACATGAAGACGGACTATTAAGCGAATACGCAAGCATTTTAATAAAATGTAGATACAGCGGCTAGATAATCTGCATAATTGGAACTCGTCCTAGGATATTGCGTCCACGTGAGGCGGTTGTGCAATTTTCCGCGTCATTTCCGTCCCCCGTCGAACGGCCGATTCGATGCGCATGCTTCTTTATGCTTAATTAATGGAAATGTGTGACGATGTAAATAAAAGGAAATCGAAAAGTTATTTAAATTATTGCGATTGAAATGCCAAATAGATTTAACTTGGACGATATAAAAAATGTAAGCGAACTTACGAAACGAAACTTACGGTCATGCTCTGATCATGCTCATGCTTGAAAGGTAAATTTTAGTATAGTTTCACAATTTATCACCTTTATTAGGTTAAATTTTTCTAGTCTTATCCTGTTTTGCACACTTACCTAGTCAATAAAATTATCATTAATTGTTTTGATGACAATCCACTCATCCACTACTTTTTCATTTACTATCCATATAGAAAAATATAAAATCGTCTTGTCTTACAATACCTACTCCTTTATAGTATTTGACCCTGTTAATTAAAATATCAAATTCTATTCTGCACAAGTTTGCTCTTACAATAACAAAAGGCACTATGAAATGGCAATTAAAATTCTTTACTGGTACTCATTTTCTAGTCGTGATTTACGTAACAAGCCGTCAATCTTGGCGATGACAGCGACGCGAATTGTATTAACAGAAGGCATCTATTTATTACATTTCTCCCGACAAAACATTTAAAAACCTTCCTTCCTTGATATAATTATATTATTATAGAATTGTTCAGTGGTCTTACAAGTCGTGGATTGGATTAATTAAAGTTCTTAGATCATTTTCAGGGTATTTGGTATTCTGGTAGGGTTAGGATTAGTTAAATGAATAGGTTGGAGATTAATATTTGAAATAAGGTTAGTGTACGAGACAATGAATCGTTATTTACGCAAATATAGCAAATACCGTGAGCAAATACGACATTAATTATAATATTGGTGCCTAAATTTTACCTTAATAAAGTCTAAACAAAGTATTATACTTACTTAAAACTTTTTAATTGAATGAAATAACTGTATTATTGATAATCATGATTTTATTTGCGTTCAATGGTAAAATACTTCCTCGTTGTGTTAAGTACTCGCATACACTTAACACTATACGATACGACGTTACGACCACATCGGTGGTATAAACAAGTTCATGAAAGTATGAAATATAACAGTATGGCTTGTACTCGTAAATAGATCGGGGAACGTCACAATCGATGCACCTCGCTCATCTCCCAGTCACGCGATGTGCCGTGCTCGCGAAGTTTTTCAACAGATGAAAGCCATATTTATAAAGCGAATACTTTCCACGGACTACTGAGCCCGCTGTTTTTGTAACGTTACTTGATTATGCGTAATTTTTTGTTCAGACCAATCGGATGAAAATTCCTTAGTACCTACGAGCTCACTCTATTGCTCCTACGAAACGTAAATTTGCAATTAACTATGTGTTGTGTAATATTATCTATTAATTAGTACGTTGAGGACTCGTAGTTAATCAGATTATAGTAAGCCTTCTCCTTGTTTTGGTTTTCCGCTTGTAGAATGGGTATTAATTTTAGTTACTCCTGTAGGGTTTCTTATTAATATAGTTTACTTATATACACAAACTATACTTGGGTGATGAATATGGTAAGCTGCGTTTTATTTTCTAATCATTATTTCCCGAAGAAGTGAAGAAATTCTACATATAAGATCTTTTAAAAATGGCATTTAAAGAACGTATCTACCATTCCCACCGGTCATGAGTAATAAGATATTCACAGAAAAGTTCCATTTATTTCAACGACAATTAAAAGAAAATCCCTCACACGCAAAACCGATAACATAACCAGAATAAACCTGAACAGTTTCTGTACAATGAGGCAATAGGTATGTTATCTAACAATCTAAGTGAAACGTGAAGATTTGAAAAGCAGATGTCCTACGGATTACACTAGATGGGATCACGTACGACCACTGAAATGTGACGACACTGCAATCTCACTGCATCCGAACAAGTCTAAATGTGGACCGTTTAAGCATCATTCCGGTGCACGTTTAGATATTACACTGTTAAACTGTTTTCTTCTGATTCTCTATTGTAATCGGATTCATGGACTTTGAATGGAACAAGCTGTATTTTATTTCGTTTAGACAAAGTAAAAGCTTGTTTTATTTTCGTAGCTAATAATTTTTAATGTGCGATTTCATTACTGTACTAAATATACCTATTTTTTACTCTAGAATGCCTAAACAATTTAAATATAGATAATAGATTTACAATATTGTGCAAAAGTTATATTTAGGGCTGATTTTTCAATCGTTGGTTAAAACTTATTCAACGAATAACGTATTAAACTACCATTTCAAAAATGTATTCTAAATGTACGTATTTGACAGTTTACAGGTGACATTTTAAAATGTTCGTGTAATATGTACTTTATTAGACGGATAAATTTTAACCAAGGATTGAAAAATCGGCCCTTAAAAGAATAAAATTTGGCATGAAAATCATTAGCACACCATAATTCAAGCCCCTTCAAAATAGATACTTAAAAATACCAAAAATAATTAGAAAAGTAAAAAATTAAACGTATTTCTATTAAATCGTTAACCCACTTGTTAAAAGTTTACCCTTAATCAATCTTTAAAGCTATTTAATCAAAGAGAGAAGGAAATTCTTGGCCTTGTTTCGTCGGATTTTAAGTCGATGAGTTGCTTTTAGTAAACATCAATAGCTTGTTTCATTTCACTATACTATTTACCGCTATTGTTGTTTAATTAGAAATATGAGAAAGCTTTCAAATACTATAAACTTTATAGTTGGTATCTTATCAAGAAATGCGAGAGAGACGATCATTAAATAAAATACAAACCATCACTATTATAAAATCATAAAACTTTCTACTTGATAAATATTATACGAAGATATTGATAATTTTATTATAATAGGTAAAACTTTAGTAAAAATTCTCATTCTTAAGCTTAGTGAAGAGGTTAATTTGTATATTTTGATACTAAATAAATTCTTGTAAATGTAAATAGTTTAAAAAATAAGTGACCGTACAATGCAAATAAAAAACTTACACCTTTTCTAAGAATTCAAATAAGAAGAAAGAGACTTACGTCTATCAAAGGATAAGCTATGTAAATTGCCTCAGGAAAGTCATCTAGGGTAATAGTGAATATTGAATTATAGGTGACATAGCACTTGATGAATTCCGTTTTTCTCGCTGGAAACCCTAAGGAAAATCCCAGTCAATGTTGCGGTAAATCCTCAATTTATGCAGCTGCCGTATTAGCGTCTATTTGTATGACAGTCTGGAATTGCGGAACAATAACCATTCCCTTTATTTGTGTTACGATTATTAAGTTTCTGAGGTCTACCAATGAAAATAATATTTAAGGAATAATATTAATATTCTGTACAAATTTAACATAACAAAGTGTTTGTTTCATTTTGTTCCAACTACATTTTAAGAATATCCCATTATTATTTCATACCTTATGAAAAATATTCTGTAACTATGGAGAACACGGACATGAAGCTTTTAAATTTACATTACACTTCAGTGTTGTCATACTTCATTTACGCGCGCGGAATTTTTTGGGCAAAAACCGGAGTTATTTGGTACGGAGCTGAATTCGAGCTTACAGAGCGAATGCCAATAAACAAAAGGGAGGCGTGGGACGGACATATGCTGACTGTTTGTTTTATAACCCGAGCCAATCACAATCCACACTAGAATAGAATGAAGCGGCTCGCCAACAAAAGAGACGTAAAGAATGGCCCACCGACACACTCGTGCTAATAAAATAGTTCCATGCAACAGGTCGCCCCGCCCGCCCGCTATACAATAGCACTTGCAGGAACTAGCGACGTGTTTCTGAGATCCTAGTATTAAGTCCGCTAGCTTACATATGCGGATTAAATCGCAAATGTGTTCTAAATAGAATAAGCATTAGAAAAAGCTTTGCTTTATACTAAGTGCTCTGCTTTGTTAATTGCAAAGTTGATATTCATGCACGATATTTGACCGCTATAATTAATTCAGCATCATAAAACAATCGAGAGAATAATGTTGTTGAGTATTATATTTTTCTTTGAGCTGTCATTCAGCTTTGAGATAAGTTTCATAGTAAAATAATCAATCAACGTCTCGAAATTTTGGCATGTCCAGAACAACAATCAAAGAACTTAATATCCTTATCCTAATTTCAAAGTTTGGTTGTACCTTTCCGTTTCACAGTGGGATTTACAAGTTTTCTTCTATAAACCGCGACCGACGTTTCAAATACGGTAACTTGCGGCTTATCTTGCCTTTGCTTTAGCTTTCTTACTTAACTTGCAGCTTAGAAAATCAAACGTTGGAATCTAGCGAGTGATCAACTATGTTTAGGTTAAATTTCTCTAATGCTTAATTGCCTGCGAGCAAAACCTCTCGGTGTTTAATTTTGTGACACAGCGAACAATTCATTAAACAAAGCTGACAGTAGGTACAGTGGCTGCGAAAGCGGCAGTAAGTGAGGAGTGACAAAACTTGAGTCGGCGACTAATTAGCAATACAAACATGAATCAGAGGCTATTAGTTGTAATTGAATTGTCGCCGGCGAGGAAGTTGGCGCGGTGGCAAATTTAAATATCACGCTTTTAGGACGTGGTTTTATTAGTACTTTTACCCCAGGCTACACTGAGAAATGTTCCGTTTACGCATGAAATACATATTACATTTTCCATAAATCGCAACACGTATTTTGATAATTAAATGTTTATATCGTGTGCTTGTTTGTATTTATAAAAAAGGAATAAGGCTGTTCCATCAACAATCAATTGCGCTATTCAATTAAAACGCGGCCATTGTTTTTGAGCTTAATAAATATTCATAGAAAACAAATGACGCTAAATTACCGAGGCAACTTCGGCCGAGTAACCGCCCCCGAGACCGCATCGCGACAATTTTTCATCGAAATTTTATAAAACACTTCGCTCGCTGCTACGAGGATATTATCTCTCTCATTGACTCAAATTTTTTCACGGGAAGTTTGGCATCAATCCATTACTTTTTCATTTTTATCTTAAAACGTCATGATGGAGTGGAGCTGTGTTAATTGCGAGCTTGGACACTTTTATAGGTATTTCGCAGAAATTTGCTTAACTCGTTTCAAGCTTCATAGTTTATATAAACATTTGTAAAGGGACGCTTTATTCGCAGAGCTAATGTTAAGGAAATTACAGTACTAAGAAAGATATTTCACATTTTTAAAGGAGAGAATCATAGCTGTTATCAATTTAGATAAGGAGCAATGAAAAAGGAGCTTTAATTTTAAAATGTGTAAATAAAATAGAAGGCTATCTAGGTATATAGGTATGCTACTCATAAGTAATATTTATAAGTTTAACAAAAAGCTTGTTTAAATTTTTTCTGCTTTGGATGTACGATTAATCGTTTAAGTGATTATATTTAGAGCGGTACTAGTTGTGAACTATCGCCAAAAGTTTATCGTTGCTACCTTGTAAGTTCCTTAATTAAATCAAACTTCGGATCATAGAAATTTATTAGGTGACTTACTGCGTTCATAAGATCATGGGTCTCGGGAGGGTGCGATTTAATTCCTAAATAAACGTCATACGCGCGAGGTATTACGCATAATATCTTTTACCTACATCTTACCTATTTATGTATAGCGAATACAAATTAGAACTCGAATTTCATACCCTTGTTTCAACATTTGAACTTTACTTATGTGTCGCAGATGTAAGAATCAGGTGGGATACGGCAATGGACAAAGTTTGTTTTCGAGTTACCAAACCTACCTAAGAACACTTACACCCAAGTTTGCCGCACGTACGCAAATATTGCACTATTTACTAAAGTGAAAACTATTACACACATGATACTCATAAGAATATGATTGTCATACAGTGCATGCGAACGATGTAGTCTATCGTAAGTTATGTTTAAATAATAATAAAATGTTACCTGAAATAAAGGGGGAGCCTGCATGGAAGTATTCGCTATAAACTCGAAATGGATACTTAGATACTCGGTGCACCTAATAGCCAGGTATTTCCAATAGCAGTGAAAATACCTATCATTTTCCGTGCGCGTTTCAAATGGCCATATAATTTCAAAACTCTATTTCAATTCTCGGAAAAGTTTTGTATTGTTGTCTTGATTAAAGTAAACTCCCGCATTCAATTCCACCGCAAAAAGATTTTATCATTACATTAATGTTTATTTACGTTCATTAATAACTTAGAAATTATAATTCCCGGAAAATAGGGGTGCTTTTAGGTTTATATTGAAACTTAGTTATTTAATCTTGTAACATAAAAAGTATTGAATTTGTCCCTTTTTCGTATACTTAATGCTTTATTAAAAGAAGAGTACTTATAGAATATACTTTATTTCGTAATAGACTTAAATATTTGCTGCGGTAAATTGAAACAAAAAGAAAATCTATTTAATTATCTATTATTTCACATACAGCATATTTTCCGTATTAATTATAAAAATAATGAACTGGTATTGTAAGGAGTATCGAATTGCAACAATGTTAATGCTTCTTAATAATTCATTTTTACATATACGCCGGTTACTTATCCAATACCAATAAAACAACAAATTTAATGTTAAGAATATGGAAATAAATAAAAAACAACAGAATTAAATTCAAAGTCAGCTCGTCACATACGCGAAGAAGCGAGAATGAGGCGGCAGTGTGCATGAACACTTATTTCCTTTCCCGCTAAGGGTGCTTTTCCACCAATAATGTGCGAGGATGTGTAGCGAGGAATGTGTTTGTAAATAACCAATAGTATTGCTTCAAACGCGACACTTCAAACTTCAAACTAAATGAATCGATATGATTGGTTATTTACAAACACATTCCTCGCTACACATCCCCGCACATTATTAGTGGAAAAGCACCCTTAGTCCGGATTAGGCTGCTTTCGCTTTGAGATTCGACAGCCTCTTCACAACAGTTTATGATTTAAATCTCATAAGACTTACGTGTTCCCAATAACTCCCTAAATTTTTCATAAGCCCTGAATTTTCTTAAATGCTTACGATAATCCTTTCTTACTCAGAAAATGTTTGAATATTGTTGATTCAGAATTTTCGTGATCATCCTCAAGGATTTTTGTAATCCTTCAAGCTATTATTTTTAATGAACATAAAATGTTGCCATTATTTACCTATTCTGTGTATTTCTTCTTGTCGCGGTTAAAGATACAAACATTTATTTGTAAAAAAATAATAATATACAGCTACAACATCTATTTTATCTGCTGTAAATAATAAATAGAACAGATTAAGTATTGAGTTCATTACTTTTATAAAATACAGACATTAGCTATGTACATTGTACATGCATAGCTAATGTCTGTATGAATAACGTCTTATTATTTTCTGCTTATTATGATTTAAAAACTGTGACCTCATTTCACTTAAAAAAAAACGCAAGCAACGTAAGTTCAATATTTTAAAGAATTATGGGACTTAGCCGATGTACCTCTTGGATTAATTAACTAAGTCGTAAATGCAACAAGTCTGTATTTGCGTTGCTCTTAAGAACGTCTGTCCCGTGTTTTATTATAGAAGCAGAATTAAATGAAACAGTTAAGTTCTTCGGGATCGAATTAGGTTTAATAAAGGTGGCGCAAGGAAAATTGTTCCGTATTCCTTGAAAATACAGGTGAATCTGCCGTTATCTTTATTTTATTAGATATTATGGACAGCAATAATGACGAACTAATGACACTTTGAGATCCTCGTATATCGGTTTATGGTGATGATAATATATGAAGAATGAAACTAAATAATTGAACACTGCACATTTCACAACTTATTTTTCTGTAAGTAATTATTATTTGGTATCTAGATATTTGAATTTTATTGTTAACTTTCATATTTCCATGAAGAAAAATATAAGAAAACCCCATAAGATTGTATTGATTAATATTTTTCCTTAATCTTTTACGTTCATCAAAATTGTTACTCGAGCACCAATCTATTACCTCAATATATCAATTTAGAGGGCATAAGATAATAAAATCGCATTTGGGATTGACAAATACGATGTTCCCGGTTGTCGAGTCCTCATGTTGCACAGAATGGTTCAATCTGTAAAAACTTTTGTTCGAAAGTGAATCATATGTGTATTAAGTTTAAGATGAAGTTTTCCGTGAAGCTGATGGCTTGTACGGAAGCGGCCTAATGATGGCGAGGAGTACAATAGCACGTTGTCCTTGTTATTGGTATCTGACCTGACCGCTACGAGCGATTTGTCCAAATGAGACCCCGATCTTTTTGGCCGCTTCCTACATTTTTTTCATTCATTGCCCGCCTCTGATATATTTGAAAGGAATTAGAGCAACTCGGAGGGCTGTTACGTTGAGAGCGTATTTTTAAGAGTCGAACATTTTATAGAGATTATTATGAAACAATGTTGTTTATGTTAAGTTAATACTTTTATATACAAAATTGCTTTACGAAGAAATATCACACAGGAATAAAACTGTTTCATTACATAATACTGAAAATATGTACCACTAAAAATTAAATCATATTGCTCTCGAGCCATATTAATTTTACAGATTTATCGAGAGCCCACAAAGCGTTCGGATAAAATTGTTATAATTTTTTGTAGCGGCCGATTAAAAAGGTCCAAACTCCAAAGTAATCCTTAATCCCGTTCACCGCCAATTAATCTTCGTTACCGGCGGTTGTTAGCCGAATTGGTGACGATGGCTCTGATTTGTCGTTCACGCGTACGTGGACGCAATACGATAATCCGAGCTACCGAGATCCGACCAAAATATTATGGGCCTATGAATTGATACTTTTTATAATTGGTTCTATTGCTTGAAATTAAACTATATACGTCGTAATACGTATGATATTGCCTATATTTTTGAATATATTCATATTCAAATATGTATGGGCAAATAAAATCCTCGATAATGCTTGCCTTGCCTATTCATAAAATAAATATTCGTATATATTATATGAGTTGAAATATACTTCAAAGATCGATTAAGAAGTAGTACCTGAACGTACTTGAAATGAACAAGGTACTGAAGAAATAACTAGATATTATTTGATTTCAAACAAAATATTAAAAAGGAATTTGAATAGGCTAGACGAGTAAACCGAATATTGTATTTAAGCATCAGGGATAAAAGGAGCCCTCGTTTTATTTATAATCTCGTAACAATTATTTATGTATTCACCAATTATAATATAATGAGACATCTTAATTGAAATTCTGTTTCAAAAAATATTCGGTACCTACTAAATAAATAACATAAACAAACAAATATAAATAAGTGAAATAAGGGCATTACAAAAACCAGATAATTACCTTATTATTGCTAATTAGTAGTATTATTCATCTAAATGGTTTTCAAACAAACATAGTTAAGAGAATTTAATTTGAAGCTTAAAGAAATTCTATTACATTGTAATAATATACACCAATTAGACCGAAGGTAAAACGCGTGGTTTCTGCCGGGAGGAATGTACGCAAATTTAGTACATATATTTCGGGTTAAACAGTATGTAAATAAAGTAAATGTACAGTACTATCTCTAATCGTGTAAGTAAATTACAGATACGAGTTAAAAATAGATTTGGAAGTGAATTAATATTTGACAGAAAAATGGAATTGATGGTTTCAATATCATATATTTAGAAGCTTTGATTGATGATACATAAATGTCTGATTCGGTATAGGCAGTATGTAAGCGAGGTTCAAACACGCCACTGCCCCGCCCGCCTAATGTTTAATTCGCGTTACTGTGACAACTTTCACATTTTTCCAAATTGTGTTTTCGTGTTCGACCGAGTTTTCCTTATAAATACTGTTATTAAGATAGCGACTCAGTGACAGGTGCTAATGTGGAAGTATCAACTCCATTTGTATAATAGCGTCGACAATGTACGGCACACTTTAATCTTTGAATTTTAGATTATTATTTTGTGTATAGTACATGACTGAATCTGAAAATATCATTACCCTGTTGAAAGTAGGTATAGATAAAACAGCTATTGCTTCCAAATTACACGTAGGTAAAATATAAAGTTTTTTTGGAATACATTAATTACTTCAGACGATAATAATTAAGGGCTTGAAAATGTTCTAATTTTTAAATTAAAATTTTTATACATTTTATTTGAGCGATTTTTAAATTTTAAATCAATCTCGTACTTACAAGAAATTATAGCTATTACGAAGAATCTTAGAGTAAATTAGACTGGGGACTACTACAGAAGGTGGAGCGCCTGCTATCTCGATTAGTAATTTTATGGATAAAGGAGCAAAATCTATAAGCGTAATTATGCGGATAAACCGTCGTCGCAAAAGATATAAAAAGCATTGTTAAGCATGAGTCGCCAACTTGTATTCGGTACGTATAGTCAATTTATACATATTCCATTTTCTACTTTACCGATATTAGGTTTATTATTTTTTGAATTATATAAACGCTTTCAAATATAAAGTTACATTTTCATAACATAACAAAAACCATAAAGATGGCTCGACAAGGCATGGGACACGAAAGATAGGCCTTCATTGCTGGTTCTACCGTCATGTGGTTTGAAAAAATACTGAGGTGGAACGGAATAATGAGTACAGAGTCTTTGTCACGGGCGTTTTCCCTCGAAATTAAATTGTAATGATGATGCGCCTCCGTACTTCGCTCGCGACCCCCGTTATTAAGTTCCCTACCGACTTGAGGTCAAAACAAGTACCTATCGTTAAATATTCTCTAGTATTCCAACTGTCATAGATATGAAAAGAATTGGGTTGAGCGGTCTTTGGACGTTGCCAAAATGAAGAATGAAATATTATCGTGTCATCGCATTTAAAAGTTATGGTCCAACTGTTTTCGTTTGTCGTTTTTATAATCGAAACTTTAGAGAGACGTTTATTTTTCTTCTTTTTGGGCTTACACTTTAAGTTATACTCAGTATAATTAAACTACCAATATCATAGGTACATAACGTATTTCATAATTAATCAGAAACTAGCGTGGTCTATGTATTTAATGTTATCTATACGTTTGTGTTAAAGAGTTGATTTGGTTCTAGTTTTACGTATCTATAACAAAAACTTTCAAGTAAATAGACTTATTTACATAATTTTCATATCGACTCACAGAAACTCCAACACATTATATATAAGTATAATATTTTATATTCAAAACAAGCTAAACACGGTCAACCGCAAGACGACGCGTGGCGGCATGAGTGATGCTCATTCATTTACCGATGGCAAAGGAAGTCATTTGAATAATGATACCAACTCTCTACAACGAGGGTTGTGTCGACACATTTTTGTATATTTGAAAAAACTTCAATACATTCTGAGGCTTTATAACAAACACAATGCTTTTGCCTAGATTATAATTATACATAAAATTTCGAGTATGTTTGACTCTTTTGCAAAAATGCATTTCAATGCAATAAGGATAATAATTTCGAATGATATTTGTTATATTTAAAAGATGAATGAGGAAATCAATGCGGGAATAAATAA
>CAJQZM010011842.1:0-24328 GCA_907164665.1 Colias nastes | reverse complement strand
ATTATCTTTGTGTTGAACTAGAGGTACTTTCACACAATGATCCGTTTCAAACGAATTTATACCCTATTCCTAGTATCTCTAGGTGCACAGAAATTAACTACGACGTATCTTTTCTGCGCATGCCTCTAGGAAATCTCAGGAAATATTGGCGTACACCAACAACACACATACGTATTTGCACTTCGATTTCTCGGCTCTCGCTCTTATATTTTTTATTGCTACAGTTTTCCTGTTATCCTGATTGACATTTGACAATGACATTTGAAGGGTGACCATATTCCATAATACCCACAGATAATACCATATACATTTTGTAAATTTGCCATGGCCCATGCCAGATGACCTGCATAATCTGTGTACATATTTAAATTCTTAACTTTTAAATTCACAATATTTTGATGCTAATTTTTGTATTATGTTGCAGTTATTTATTTTAATTGAAGGTTACCTACTTACTTTTTAAAGTGAAACTTTTATTACATCGTCTCAAACTTTTTGGTCTGTGTAGCGCATGTCGCGTGACGGTCGGCTGCCGAGTAGGTTTAGGTTTTAGGAAAGTTTCACTTTTACCGTGGTTTCATAAAACCACACAACATTTTTTTTTAAAGAAGAATAAACTATATAATAAAATAAAAATCTTTGTAGGTGCTTGGTATAATGTAACTGCATAACTTCGTCATTGTTGTATTCGTTTGTTTAACATTGGCTGCAACTCTTCATTGAGCACTCAAAGAATGTTGCCAGTACCTAAACATTGTTTCCATATAAGTTGTTACCAGTTTTTCTGGTCCTCTGTGCGCAAGTTTAGGAATCTGCGCGTCCGAACCCACTTGTAACAATCTGCGTATATTGTACTATAGATTATACTCCTATACACTGGATACATAAGAGAACTGCGCAGTTGAGTCACAATAAAAACAAGTGGGTATCAACATACACATACGTGAGGGATCAATACTTCATCAATGAACAGCTTAGCACCTGTTATAGTTGTGTTGTTACGAATAAATCTATGCATACATAAATTTACAGATTATTTTGTTTAGTTGTTATAGTCAAATCCCGAAACCCAATTTCTTCGCGGAAGGACCGGTTTATCTTAGGTTTGGCAAAAGCCAACGAGCAATCCTCGAAATAGATTTGAATTTCGCCCTTTTTTATTAGTATTTTTACTCAAACCTAGGAGCTCCTAACTTTTCAGTCAAACGTCGAACGTAAATTATTATTCTGTTTCGGTTTTGGTCTGGTCAATTCTAGAAGCTACTGCAAAACTCGGTCAAACGTCGTTCTAATTTTTTTTATTTAAACAATTATAGTTAGATAAACATTAAAATTATTGCCTCTCCATGTCAGAAAAATTATTAATTTTTCATTTTAAATTAACTAGGTACATAGTTAGTTACTTAATAAATTATTTAAACGACATTAACATTTAAAAATATTATTTTTTCATATCTAATCTTACAAACTGACCTCCGTATATTCCAAAGCATCTCAAATACAAAGTGAAAATCACGTAAAGTGACCAATCAGGTGTCAGAACTGGCAGAGATCGGTTCTTAAAACTTGAAAGCTGCTAAAATGATAAAATACTTTCAAATATATGGAAATAAGATATTATACCTAATTCAATTTTGAATGATCAATTCCCGAATTAATAAAATGGTGTTTTGACATTTGCCTGACCAAATTAGATTAAACCAAGATTAAACTATTACCTACTATAACTATTATAGTATATAGTACATAGTAACTCAATGTCTAAGGGCGAAATATTACATTTATTTGGTCTTTGACCAAGTTATTATGTTAGACCTGAGGATTGACCAAGACCAGTCCAACCTACGAGTGCCCGAGCTTCGGGGTTTGACTATAACATAGTTACATGACTAACGCACTGGATCTTTCCAATAGGTGTAAATGGATGTCTGTGAACACTTTTTTTAACTTCTAATGATAATAATGATAACTGCTTTTAATATAAGTAGTTAGTATTAGAGAATGCCACTTACTTATCTCTTATGTACTGCATATCTATAATTATTAGTATTATTGCTTGACTACACAGTAGTGTTGCCCAAATGCAAGAACAAGACGAGACTTAGCCAGTCTTGGTCTTGGTCTTGCGCCAATACACCTGGTCTTGGTCTTGGTCTTGGTCTTGCGCTCCCAGTCTTGGTCTTGGTCTTGGTCTTGCAGCAAGAGTCTTGCAAGTCTTGCAATTACCTATTAGTCTATTACTATTTATTAAAGTTTACTTTAAATCTTAGAAAAACGTATTAGAATTGGAACATTGTGAGCTTGAATTAACATAGCCATAGTAAAGATACTTGCGTGATCAGTATAATGTATTCATTTTCATTCTAAGCACTCTGAAACTTATTTATTCTTTGGAACACCTGTAGCTGTACTCTTAAAAAAATTCGAAATTATTTTGCATGAGTATACCTACGCCCTATGGCGGCAATCAAATAGTGTCAAATGTTATGATTTCGGCGTGGCGGCAACGATTGTTTTAGATTTCAAAAGAAGCCGCCGGCGCGTGTATCATAACCATGTACTTCCGAAAAGCGGCAAATTTCTTTGAGAAGTAAGTACAAAACCTTTGATGCCGCATTATCAAAGTGCCGATGGTTAAAACATAACTATGCATGCACTCAGTTTGATTTTAATAGATATTTTTTTATTCGCTATGTTTATGGTATTAGTCGTAATGCGCATAGGTCCAGTTTTTCATATTCTTTGATACAGTTTTTTGCGTCTCATAGAATTCCTAAGCGTACCTACCTATACACCGAACTGTTACACCTAACTACTCAGTGAAATAGCGCTAAGTCCTAGCTGCAAGACGCAAGAGTCTTGCAGGCTATGTCTTGTTCTTGCTCAAGTCTTGCACGGTCAGTCTTGGTCTTGGTCTTGCTAAAAATACGCGGTCTTGTTCTTGGTCTTGGTCTTGCAAAAACGCAAGAACAAGACCAAGACTGCAAGACCAAGACTGAATTTGGGCAACACTACTACACAGTTATATTTAACGAGCCTGCATATTTTGTCAAAAATAGCGGTTAAAACCGTTTAAATTTCACACATAATGGTGTATTTGGTGAAGAAAATGAAACCAATCGGTTCTAAGAAGGTTCTAAAATCACGCGTTAACCGTAATGTCATAGAACACCAATGTCCGCTTTGTTAGCAAAGCCACTGTAGAGTGGCCACTGCACCAAGGCGGTCGATGGTGTTCTATGATATTACTCATACTATTTAATTAGTCCAATTTGATTGAATGAATTTGAACAGATTACAACATTTTGTAACACAGTCAGATTATGGTAGTTAGGTATATCTAAAAAAAATGGTTTTAAATTTTTATCAAGGTAACACGCGTACGGGGTCTCTTAATCTTACCACTAGATACATAGTCGACCTCTGTGTAGATTATGGTGTAGATACATAACAGGTTGAGAAAAAATGTCACCCAAATTTTATTATGTCTAGGTATGCCAAGTCTACGCGGTCTACGCCAATGCCATATAAATTTCAGTCTGTGCCGAAGGTGCTTTAACCCTTACCTAAAGGCTCTAGAGTAGTAGAGTACACACACACAAATAAATTTAATAATCATATCACCTTTATTAAACTATAATATCAAATTAAAATAGGTAGGTATATAACTGTAAAATGTTTTCGTTATACTAAACTGATCAATTACATATGGAGGACTATTAATTTATTTTATTTTATTTATTTATTTAATTATTTATTGCACACACAAAAGAAATAGAGACACATAAAGTACATAAGAGGAAAATAATGTGTACAAACGGTGGCCTTATCGCTAGGTAGCGATCTCTTCCAGGCCACCGTAAGTAATATGTAAGGAGAGACATTAAAAGGAGGTGGGTGAGCATAAAAATAATATATTAACATCAATAGACGCTCCAAAATACACATTGTCCGCTCCTAATGTCTATTTTATATTCCTTTATGGCGCTGAAGCAAGGCCGATAAAGGTAGCTGAAAGTCAAAATAGTAATAGTTGCATTTGAAATTTGGTATTGGCGCAATATGCTGAAAATCCTGAGCAGCGCGGAGACGGGAGAACCAACGCATCTATCTATACTGAGTGAGTAAGTAATGCCTATAACCACTAAATTTTTAAATATAATTTACTATTCATAATAAAATACGAAGTCGCTGGGATGTGCTAGTATAAAATAATAAAGCTGAGCATTTATTTGATGATATTTTAGTAGTGTGTGTTTTTTTTCCATCGAGCTGAATCGTAATTGGTATCTAATTCTTAATTCGGTTATTTCCAGGAATCAAAACCCAAACCCCTATGTATAATTGCTAGAGAGTGATAATATAAACCATAATACTATCCACTCAGTATATCCTGTATGTACTATCAATATATTATAATATATCCTGTAGTGCTTCACTAACATTGAAAGTACCGTTATAAAAAAATACTAAGTAAATTTATTTTTCACAAAACTTATCCTATGTCTTAAGTACTATAGCTAAATACTTTACCAAAATGTATTATTTTTTTTATTTCTCAATCCCAAAAAAACCTACTTAGATGCACCCTGTAAGCGTTTGAGATATTGGTTAGCAACACAAACTACTTCAGTAGGTGGGTATATAGTTATTTACTAAATAACATAAAAGTAAAGAATCAACACAATGGTTGTCTTTGTTTATATTCTATATTTAGTAAAAAATATGTCTTGCTTTAAATATGCAGTACTCGTAGGACGCTACATGGATGTCATAAAAACTAACCAAAAAAATGCAACAATAAATCTGTTCAATCCTGCAAAAAATCAAAAACATAAAATGAAAAAGGTAGGGAAACGTGCACACTCAATATAAACATCAAGGCTGACGACATTGCATATTCCGTGCATGCTCTAGACATTGGCGTTTCAACCAACTCACATCGCTTTTGCATCAAAAATAGCTCCCGAAGACGCTCTAAACGCAAGTTTACGGAGCTCATCGGACAAGGCGGCTGTGTGCTACGCTAGTGAAAATTAATGTAACCTTGCAATGAGTTTCCCGAGGCGCGATCGCAAGCGCGCGCATTTGTTATTCGAAAAAAATCGCGGTGCCGTTGTTATGGGTTATTATCGAGGACATCGCGCCCTGTCAACGAACTAGGCACTCAAGATCCACCATCTTTGGCAGCGGAAGTAGCGGCGGATGTCCCGGCATGGGTGAGTAGAGTGGCATATGAATGCTTAACAACAATGCTCGACGCCTCGTTCCCACATTTTCTATTCGTCCCGTGTCCCGCCAAAAGTTTGTTCAACTTCAAATTTTTTGTCGAGATGGTTTTAATATGCATGTAGCTACACACCGATGGTGTTTATTTTAATTATACGATGGTGCCGTCCTCTGAATTCTGTTCGTACAAAAATAGATATTATAGCCTATGAATTTTGAATCATAACAGTAGGCAGCATATGTTTACTATCTTCTCACCTTGTCGTTGTAGTTTACATTATATAATATTATATCAGTATTGTGACTATTGTTTTATAGATGGCACTTATTGATTTTATTATCATAGGTAGGTACTCGTTCTTGCATTTTAATAACCACGTCATCAACGTTTATATCGCATCATCATTCATCTACTCTACAATAATTTTGTTCCTATAGTCACATGATTACATACACACAATTTATAATATTATCTACTCTATATTTCTTTATGCAAACTGATGATAATATAATATAATACCTTCAATGAATATATTTTACGATACAAACAGCTATGAATGAAAAATCGGTAACTTAGCGTCTCACGTCATGAGTTCAATATGGACTTATCATCTTAGAATATGCTATTTTACTATTTATAATATGTATTTACAGATAAATCGTTAATATAGTAGTCGGTATACAGAGAGCATGGAAATAAAACCTATGTTTTGTGTCGATGTGGTGCATTATTCCATTTTTCCATAGTAAATAAAACCTGAACGAAACCACTTCTCTGATCTCTCTTGCACAAAAAGTTAATAAAAAAGCTCTCACACCTTAAAGTTTAAAGATTCGTTTGATGTTCAATCTTACTAACTACTCGCTTTAAACTTCATCGAGAGCAACCGACAACTTACAAACATACTTTGAAGTTCTCCTTTGGTAAAACAAGAAACGAAGCCGCGTGAAAATAATAAATAACAATTAATTATACTGTGTATCACATTAGCCCACTAAATCTGTTTGTGACATTGAATAGGGAGGTACTGTTAGTTATGCGTGCCAAACACATATATGGCTCAGCTTTAGTCCAACAATGCATCGATTAAAACTTTATTATTCTTTGTTTGCATTTCTGATGATCCGAGTTTATTAGCGGACTTCTGCGAGATCTACGTAATGTGAAAACTGTTATTATTGTAGTCATAAAGTAGTGGATGAGTAACTCTACCTAATTGGCCTAACACAAACATTTGAAATTCGTCGAATTTAATAATTTCGACCTAACTATAACTGTTACCATGTTAACATAATTATTCGGTGACTTGTTAATTAACTTTGTAAGCACAAAACTGTTATAATCGCAAGTACCTAGGTAGTAGGTACATATAACCACTTCATGATTCGGTTCGAAATAGAGCGGGATGATCTGAAGCACGCGTGCATCTGGAATTTGTCTAATAAATTGAAATCAGTGCCGGAATTGTTTAAAGGCAAAGTGTGTCACGGTGCTTCAGGCTCTAGCCTCTAGGATTTCGATTTTTTATGTATAAAGTAAAAAACAAATGAATTTCATTTTCCTCATAATATAAATGAATTATAATAACTAAAACCGTTAGATGTAAGAGAGTAACTAGATAGATTATAATTATATTATGTTAAACATATTAATACCGGAGTCAAAGTACCTTAATAGGTACTTCTACTTCACTGTAAAGGCAAACAAGAAAACATATTTTGTTATCTGTAGGTTTCCAATGGATAAAAATGGAGAACGGTCTTTTAAAATTTATGAATATTGATTAATTTTGGCTTCAAAATTAATAATTATTTCTACACTCAGAAGTCTGAATAAATAAGATTTATTATTTCACTATTAAATATACTAGCGTCTACGAAACGCTAATCTCCAGTTGAATATTATTATAGATTTGCAAATTATGGTATCTATTGATTGACGAGCAGTTGATCAACTAGCAATAATATTGCGTCGCGTTAAATAAACAAAAGAGGAGTATGGGAGGGAGCCGCGGATGTATAAGTAGATACTCTATATGTATGTGTTCAGTGAATTAATTCGATACAAACGGAAGTAGCCAATTGTAACTAAGCCGTGGACGGCGTACCGCGTATGTCGCGACGTCCATCCCATAATGCCCATCTTTGTCTATTGACCCTTATTCGATATTCTATGAAAGTCTTCATTAACAATAAATCAACGCACATTGAAAACTGAGAATTTATTACCGTATTTAAATTGCGGTGACTAAGTACGCTGTACGACTAAAATAATACTTTGTAACACATAATTAGGTGTTCGGAAAGTAAGGCGCAACGTGTATGTGTAGGGTTGATAAATGGCATATTTCAGTTTTAATAAATTCATCGTTAACATTTATATTAATTGAGTACAAGCTGGTGAATAATGTCGGATTTAATCTCGTTTTGTTTCGAAATACTTCGTAGGTGCGTTAACGCATTGCGGCAGCATAAATAAACACGATGCACGCATTCCTTAAATAACACGCGGATTTTGAACCTAACTCTTTATTTTTAATAGTGACTATAAAATAATTTATATAACTATTTTCAGACAAAGGCACATACAAATTTCTAAAAAAAGCGTACGTTATTCTTATTTTCACGTAGGTTTATTAAATTATGAGGCACATGACATAAATTGAAAAAGATGGACCGGTAATTAATATTATGATGTTCAAATCTCTGCCCTCAATATAAAAAAATGCCCTTTTCTTTGTATTCATTTCGTGAATGTTCGGTTAAACAAAAGTGACCTTTGTTTTACAGCAGATGCAAGTAAACACAGTCGTAGCCACATCTGGCGTATTTTTTTATTTTCCTTCACAAAGTGGTTAATCTTTAAATCGGTAGATATAAATGTTTCTCTCTACTTATATACGTAGTATATTATTTCTAATCTGTGTCTCTACAAAACATTTCGTCTTATTTGGTAATAAGCTCATAGTTTAATAATTGCGAAACGCAGTTTCTAGAATAATTTTATTTACCCAAGTAGCCTACATATTATACATATACAAAGGAATTCAGTTATTAATATTTCGCATGCGATAACAGCTGCGAGCGATTACAAGATGTCGCCCCTCGTAGCACTTCTCGTTTTACATACGTCTCCAGTTAAATGTCGAGATTTCGAATAAGTGGAGCCAATGCGGCGTAACGCCACATGAGACTTTTGGACAGTAACTCAAATTTGTCGGAAATATGAATTAATGAACGTACAAATATATCATATATCTGTAGAATTTTTAATACAAACCACATTGTTATGACTTGTTACGGTCAATCGAAAATAGAATATTACGTGGGGAGTTATACGATATACCGATATGAGCGAACGTCAACATCAACAATGTACGTCTATTTACAAACATTAAAAGCGCGGCGTGTGCTACCAAAACGGACGCGCACTCAAATTAAATCTGGTCGCAGGCTCCCCTATAAACGTACTTTATGTCGGGGTTCATTTCCTGCACGCGCGTGCTAAGAAAGCTTCCCTAAAGCTGCGCACGTGTGCAAGCTGGCTTCACCTGCGCCCGCGCTGCTTCGCGCTGGGATGTGGCGCAGAACCCGCTACGCTGTCGACGGGATGTGTCGTGCTTGACTTTATCGTTAGCCATGGGACCCCAGTTCGATTACTGTCTACGCGCTACAAGTGAGTACTAGAGATTAATCGTAGTATTATGTATTAGGTATTTTTATGTGTGACTGCGGATAGTTTTATTAATATGTGTAGTACCTAGATAGAAGACAATTAAAAATGCCTTATATAGGCAAGTGGAAAATATTAATTGTATATTTATGATTTACATTTGTCCTCTTATACATGTTCCCAATTGTATATAGTACTGGCTATAGCATATTATGTATGTATTGGTGTATCGTAACGTTATGTATTGTTTATCATAATATTTGCATATACATACATACATAAATAACAAGTGTTGATTATGACACCTAATGCCTATAGTACATAATTTACTTGAATTAAATAAAGTTTTTAAATATTAATGTTGTTGATAAGTAGATATAGTTCGAACTGATGATAAAAGAAAAAAAGAGAATCTTGGAAATAATGTTTACAGAAAATTTCTACAAAAACAATATATCTACTTAACTATGATCGTTACCTATAAGAGTGTTAATTGGCTTATTTAAGCCTTCTAAAATTCACCTTTTTTATTCTATTGAATTTGTATTATTTACAGATTATGTTTTAATATGAATATTACAGTCAGTTTACAATCACTACACAGTACCGTAAACATCCTTAAGACATTCCAGTATTCTAAAAATAACAGTTGTATTCATTAATGGTATGGTACATTATGATCGTATCTAGGAATCTTCAAAGTACGGACATATTTTACGCCTTTCTTAGAATTATAATTGATTCATCATTTCCTACATTCGGGTTATTACTAAAGAAGATTCATATTACTGTAACTTCCACATCTTCAGTAGAATAACATGGTCAAATATATGTGATGGATAGACAATTCGAACTACAATTAATATTTACTGTTACTCAGTAATTACATACTATTGTTTTGATGCTGCCTACGCATATTTTTAGTAACATTACTTCTCACGGGACGAGAAAGTATTCTAATATAAATTATGTTGAAATTATACACATTGTACACTAATTTGTGGGTCCACTATTATTGTTAATTGTGATATTATGAGCAGCATGTGTCCTCAGGGTGTATTCTTTTGACCCGCCCCTTAGAGATAGTGGATAATACGATGCACATGCGGGCTTACAAAAAACTTTTGTGACGCTCAGATTTTTGTATTTTCGATATTGTTGACTTTCAAAGATGTGTGAACAAAAATAATATTAAATTTACATAGGGGAATGAAAGGAATAAACTTTATATTGGAGTAAGATATTGCGTATTCAAAACATTTACGTAGTGTGGTAACAATAATAATCAGTTCAATATAGTCGCTAACATATATCTCTCATTTGTTACTTCGTACAATACCATCTGTTCCCCTTCATCTGCGATGCATCACCAGAAATAGGTAGGTACTCTCTTTACATCATATTTTAATTTTTATGTCCTTTATGAAATATTCTCACTATAGTTAGGGATATTGTTTGTTAGCTGAAGTTGTTTAAATGTCGGAACTAATTAACAAAAATTTTTTAGTCGTGACACATACCGGAAAAATACAATAATATCCCCAGTAACAAAAATAGGTCACATATTACATCAACGCGGTCTTATCTAACCAAATGATCGCCGCATACAAGAACAGTGGTTTAAGTATCACGGTGCTGGGATGAAGATTGCTTTCAATTCGTATTTTCCGGCTTACAAAAGTAGGTTGCTCCGCGCCCGCACTGGACGCAATCGAGAGCCGTTAGTTCATTGTCGTTATTGAATAATTCCCTCAAGGCGCAGTCTGAGTCGATCGGTGGCAGCCATCGTGCGACACCATTCTTACTCCCTATTATGACTATTGGTGAGAAACTGATTTATCCAATGTCCACTCCACCTTCAAAGGTCATTCTGATTAAGGAAGACAGTAAAATATTTTGTAAATAAAGTCCATTTGATTAGTAACAAGTGTGTAGCTTTCTGGTGGAATCTCGATGGTGAATCAGATCAGTTCATACTTCTCTTATTCCAATGATATGTATAAAGATGGACTAAGTATGTGTGAAACATTACTTTTATTTTCAGATAATCCGTCATACTTTGCCTTCCCCGACAAGGATGTCACAGACAATGCTGCTCACTCTGCGTCTCAGATGTCTGGCCCGGAACAGTATTCAAGATCAGCACCAGCGAGAGCTTGGGCTGATGGAGGCAGACCACTGCAGTCTCCACGACGGAGAGAACCGGAGAGTCCTAGACGCAAAGAGTTTAGAGCGCTCCTTCGCTCCTTGTCAGCAAAAGAACCTGAAAAAGCTGAAGCATTTCTGAAGGGACAGCCACGACCGGGGGATTGCGCTCCCGGGGATATGAGACATACTTTCACTGCGCCGCGAATAAAGTAAGTCCTAGGTTATAGTCATAAACATGATGTAAATAAATAGTAGAAGCATGATACTTGATAACAATTACTATACTACTGTTATACTGTATGCAAATAAGACGGAATAAAAAGATAATTACACATCATACTATACTATATTATTTAACTGTTTAATACAGGAAAGGCAAGATTAGTGCAACGGTGGTGACTTCAGAAGGCACAAAAGAACATGAAGAAGTGTTCTACACTATACCGCTGCAAGGACGTCGAAGACATTCTGTTGGTGGATATTTAACAACAGGTGGCAATGGGTCCGGTGAAGTAACAACTGTACCCAGTGAAGTACCAAAGATGCCGCCTCCTCGATTCCATCAACACGATGAAGAAGCAGTTAGAAGAAGACGACCTAAAAATTTCCCATTCAAAGGTAAGATTTTCTGTACTACCACAGATTACATAATAGCCTAAATAGTAGTCTAATATAGCTGAGACGTACGGTACAGTGCGCAGGATCCTTAAATCGAATCCAAAGTCCTTTTATCGACCACAATTTAGGGAGTAAATTAATAACTGTCAGATTTTATTGCGTTTAAAGGAAACTGACATAATTTAATTCTATTATAAGATAATTTATATAAACACGAAGACTTTGATAAATGGTCATAAACAATACGAAGACGTAGGGCATACAACATTATCTTAGAGCGTTGCACCCGGGCCCTTCGACCCTATTCTGATATCGTGATTACATTTCCCGAAATATTAGAAAGTGCGCGGGTCTTTTGTTTCTAATGTTTCGCAATACGTTGATATTCTTTCAAACGCCGAACTGATAAGGACTGAAACTGGACCTGGTAGAAATTTCATCTCATGAAAGATAAACTAGTTCGAGAACTTACTATAATATTATAATAAAAAGTTAACATCCGGATAGAAAGTAAATTATAAATTGTAGATAATTTGTAGATAAATTATAATAAGTGCTTTAAAGTTCACTTATATATGTAACTGCCACACTCAGAAAGATTCATTAAATTAGTCCTAATGAGTAATTAACTAATTATCATTAAATCTGCTAATTGACGCTACATCCCAGAGACAAAATTTAAGGGTTCATTATTTAATGACAACTTTAAGTATCCATTGACAACGGACCAGTGGGCGGGGCTTAAAAAACATGGCTACGTATTGTGTGCAACAAAAGAATTAACCATAAGTTTACATTGAATTAGTGTCATCAATTTTAATTATTTATGTTTTCTATAAATGAATTTTTTCAATTTGTTGGATCATGAATGGATTAATGAATCCTCATTAATATCATTATGTTTTTTCACAGCATCCTTCTTTAAACTCCGATTTACTAGACGCTGATGTCGTGCCTATATATTTTTTTTAGCTTTATTTGATAAAAAAGAGCAAAGTAGCGTAATGTCAGCAGCAACATTATTTCCGGAGCAAATGGTAATCCTCTTTTCGTTGGTTTCCTTAGGTCGGGTGCCAGCAAAGGCAATATAACATTTTTTACAGAATCTGGTGTGAATCTATATCGTGCATGGAATTCCTGAACAGAGTATTTTGTGAAGGGATCAGAATTATCTCGTAAATACCGCCTCGGCCCGACTTCTCTATTCCTTCTGGCATAGTCCACAAAGTCAATAAAGTCTATGAGATCAGACATCTTTACCAATCTTTAATATTGAAAAAACTTTTAATTAATGCTAATGTGATTTTTTTACCTATTAAAAATAAAAATATAACCTCAAGTCCGCAAACGCAAATATCAAAATCAACCATTAAAAAGTTAAGTAAAGGTTTTGCTGTACTTAACTTTAATTGTCATTAAGGGACGGTAATGAACCGTTAACTGTCTCTGAGAGCGAACTTTTTTAAATCTGTACTAAGGAACGACTTAAGTAACCATTAAACGTCTCTGAGTGTGGCAGTAAGTGTCCTTTTACAAATGTGGTATAAATTAGGTACCTATAATCGTTGCATATAACATGAAAAATTGGTTCTTAAGCTTTAAGCTTTCTTAAAAGCGTAATTTTTTTTTTATAAAAAGTAAAAAAAAAATATCTAAAGATATTATAATCTTTTGGCTAACACCCCAAAGTTTATCAGTAAGTATAAACAATATTTTTTATACCTTTAAGCTTATCTTTATCTATCTTATAAAACGCAAAGGGAATACAATTGGAACGTGTTTAGTGTTTATTTGGCAATCGATAACGTTTGAGGAATATTTACACTAGGCCAAAATCGTTCGTCAAACAAGATTAGGCGACAGAGATGGTGTTGCGATTATCATTGTCGCGCCGGGCTTGCGTTTTAGTGCTTTTAGTATGCGAAGTGCGTGCGCGCGAGCAGCCTGACGCCAGCGACACGGTCCCGCGTCGCCGGCCGCCTTCGGAGTTCCGACCGACACTCCGCGCCGCTCTCAGCCCTTAAGTTGTTCAGTCACGGCGCATTCGGTGCCTACATGCATTTCAGTGCAATGTATCTCTGAGTTATCTCACTAATTGTGCATCTTATCCTTCCTCCGGAGGCGATTTAGCAATAATGGACGTAGATTTGAGTGAGTTTTTCTATTTTTTTTGTATTTCTTTTTTTATTGAGCACCGTTTATTGTTAGTTTTTTTGTAGTGATTGCAATCTGAATTTAAATTTAATACCTATATTTTAATGATCAAATACAAGATTTAATTTCAATAAGATTTTAAAATAAGCTTTTATTATTTCTGATTATGTAGTTACTTTAGACTTTCCATTCTAAAAATATTTTTTTTTCATATTGAATTGATCTATGTTTAATATTAAATGTATGTTGAATATCTCTAATAGAATTTTATCGTAATAAAAAGAGAAAACGCAATTTTTTATCGATTATTAATTTATTTTGAGGATTTAAAAGTTAAAACTTTTCTAGTAACAGCATATAACAAACTGTAAAGCTTAAAAGTTTGCTCTTACAATGTAGACTTTTAAAACGCCAACAAAGAATTCTACGTAAAATGTTCGAGGATTGACCTTAGTCCTCCTTGAACATCCAAGGACCGCTCAAATCAATGTCAAAGAGTAAAATAGCCAAATTTGTTTTACCGCCTTTGTAGGCATGGTGACAGTATAACGGCCGTATTTATATGGCAATAGAGATGACAGTTGCCTGATAAAAATGACGTTTTATGGAAGTCACCGCTGTGGGCACATTAGTTATGCAGGGTGGCAAGACTAGCAGAATAAACATGGTGTACTTTACATGCATAGGAGCGTCTCCCGTAATGTACTCGCTGTGGGAATGTAAATGCATTGACGCCTATTTTGTACTCTAACTTCGTGAAAGGATTGCTCCCTTGTGTGCACATAAATTATATTTCCTTTGTTTCGTGATTTTTAATGCATCGTCCTTTTATGCAACCTACAGCGCTTTCACAGTAATAACCAAGTAAAACGCGTGTGTGGTTTAAAGTTGACTTAATATCAGTAAATCGAATTATAATTCCATCCATTCTAAGTTTTTCGGTAAAATGTAATTAAACCAAGTTATATCCGATATCACAATCGCCCAACAAAATTCCTGGAACACGAGGAAACAAACACAATATATTTCGTTACCAAATAAATGCCAAACATTGTTATCAGATCATGTACGTAGTTGTAAGTAAATACTTGTTATAGTCGTTCAACAAAGGACATCGACACGTTATCGACGGGCCCTTAGGACTGATTTCTGTTTACGCGTGCTAAATATCTCGTAATTAATATGGAGCAGACGTCGCCATACGCATAACGCATGTAGCGCCACATTATCGCATATTTCCTTTAATGATACTACTTAAAAGCTTATGCTGTTTCATTAAATAAATTTAGCGTAATGTTTATGCATGACTCGATGTATCATAATTTAAATAAGTACCTAGTGGGATTTATAATGACTATTAAAAGAAGAGTCTGTACAATCACTTTGATAAGTAATTCGATTTTTGATTCCTTGAATCTTTTGAATCCGCTCCAATTAAATTTAAACGTAAAACTAATTAACTATAAGGTAGTTAACTTAAACGATAAAATAAGAAAAGTAATTTTTTTAATAATTTTTAATTAAATAGGTATGTCGTTAAATTATATTGGACATCAAATTATTCAAAGTATGCATTAAAGTATTTTATACTTGTTACTTAGTTGCAATAACTCAAGTACTGTGAGTAACATTTGCCGGTATTTATAAACTGCTCTAATTAAAATATGGTTTCAAGTCACGAAAAATGTATGATTTAATAACCCCAAGCAGACAGAAAGTACAGAAAAAGAAGGATAAGTTTATTTTAATATCATGAATCATTTGCTGTCCGGAGATGCCAGCTCACAGTTCTCACTAAGACCAAGACCAACAATAACAAACTATTTGTTTTTATAACTATCTTACTCATTTTGTAAAATAAATTACTATTTATTTGTATTGAACGCGTCTATATTGGGTCACGACGGATGTAGGTAAATATTAGTTGAATTTCATATGGTAGGTATACATCTCGTACAAAGATTCCCGTCTCTAGTCAAGAAACTTCAAGCTAAATATTTATACGAAAATGTATTAAAAATGCAAAATTGTTAGTGTGTACTCATTTTTATGATATTACATGTTAAGATTGATGTTTTCCATATCCGAACTACTTCGCACCGGATATTTTATGAAATTATAACAGGTTAACAATTGCTCTAGTTTTTGGTGCGGATGTTAGCATAAACAAAAGATGACCTACTGTTTCGCAACGTCGAACACTAGATCAAAAAGCCACCTGACAAAATGGAAACGATTATAGGAAACTGCAATATTTCACTCGGCACATCAAAGCGATGGGTCGTTGAACTGAAAACTGAAGCGGTGCAACCGCCCTTCGACCTAAATTTTACATTTGTACTCGTTATTATTACTTTTCAGGTAGGTAGTTACCATTAAACGAATGTTGGTGATGCAAACGGTTTATAATAAGATCCGTGTTACCACAGACTAATAATAATATACTACGTATACAAGTGTTACTTAACATTTATATTTCAAATAGTTTGTTTTAAGACATTTAACTAGGTACATTAATTTTTTAACATCAAAACATCTCGTATTTAGTATAATATAACGTATTTTAAAACCCGCATCTATAAAAAATATTTTGGAAGACTCATCAATGCACCTTTCAAGAGCTAAATTAATTGTATAATCTGACCTAGCGATATAACATTGACATTAGGTAATAACCATTAGGTATGCATATAGGTTGCGCCCTACACAATGCTCGATGCATCTAATCAACTATAGTTATTCCGGGCGTCACTGATAGACGTTTGTCTATTTAGGAAACGGATATTACATTTAGTCGGGTCTTCATTTGGCGGCAGAGGTGGGTAAGTATAAATCCGTATGGGTTTCCGGCGCGCGCGGTGCATAGCATATTTTGTAAGCATACGTTGATCATGCGCAGCGCACCCCGCTATAAAAACTTAACAGTGGACGTATGTTTGTATTTTAGGTACGGAAATGTGTTTTTAGGACGCTGCTTTTGACACAGCTGCTACTTACCTACATTTATATAAACATTAAACTTAATGATATGTAAAAAGGGCAGCTTGGTAAACTTTCGGAAAAAGGTTCGATAGCTGATACTTTTACGTACATTTGATTATCGAGACGATATTGATAAGAAATTTCACATAACGCCTTATTAAAAAGTATAGTTGTAAAGAAAGGATAACCCTAAATAGAAATAACACTAGTCGTTGGGTGGTATGGGTTATTAAATAAACAATCTTGATGCGAATTTTAATCAGTAACTCTTACAGGAGTCTAATTTTAAATGCATTAGAGTCGAGTTAAATTGCATTTAATTGATTTCAAGTGCCATTAAAGATTGACGGTCTAATGGCAAGACAAGGGCTTTGGCAGGTCGGGTTACTCGCCATGTGCATCAGGCCTTTAGCCTAAGGAACGGTTATTAATGATCAATTCTTAAAAAATGCCCATTTACTCATCTAATTAGGCTAATTTTTGGCAGTTATGATTCATTGCGATAACTATAAAAAGATCAATTGTTTTTTATTATCTCGTCAATTGATCATTTACTTGTATTATGCTTATATACAAATAAAGTAAAATTTTACTAGACTATTAACAAATCGCGTTTATAAATCTTTGTAAATCACATTTCATTACTAAAGAATGTGTATTCTTACCGTCAAACAAATAAAAGGCAACGTCCATTTATCTTGTACTACAAAAGTTTACGAGTCAATAGTTATAATAGAAAATTGCAACATCTGTGTCAGTAATCCTAGCATAAAGGAAAACGACTACCGTATTACAAATTTTATGAGTAGAGCTTTATTACGGCTCCGTGAACTTCGATCCTGCCAATGACCTACAGATATCGAGTGAACGACATCGTTCATGCTTTGATTATCCCCTGACAGCGCTTCCTTTTAATGTAACTTTTGATAGGGATTAGCAACTTAACACTATCATATCAATGGTTACTTGAACGTACAATTTTATCTTTATTATGTATAGAACTCGAGTTAGGTTACTTATTATTAAAATTAGGTAAAAAAGCTTTGAATTGCAATAAAATTCAATATTTTTGGTTGATTTTATTTTTATTTCATTTTTACCAGATATAAAACCATTTTATATTAAATTCTCTAATTTTGTTATAGAAATGGAAGATATTGCCATCCTTTGGAGTTCTGGCTCTCCAGAAAGTGCTTTATGGTCGGACTATCTCGTCGCGAGCTTTGATAAAATTATGTCGCAAAGAGCAAGACATCATTATAGGTAAGCATTTCTTACAAAAGGGATTTTTATACTTGCTCTTCAAGTAAGGGTTGTTGAATACCTAGATAAGTATCATTTGTATTTTAATGATACACCTACATAAAAAACATGGCCTTTTAATGTTTTTTTTTTTCAGAGTAACCACCCTAACGGCTGAAGAACTCATGGCCGCTGATTCACAAGAAAAACTGGATAAACTAGCAAAATCTCAACTACAGATTGTAATACTATGTCCAAATCTCGCCACGAAAATGCCTGATCTAAAAAAAGATCTCAACTGCGACGAGCTCTTCAAAGTGGACAAAGTTTTAGTCATGTTGTTAGGTGTGGAGAAAAATAATGTAATTGCCCAGAATTGCGATGGTAAGTGAAATTATTGTTTTTAATTTTTCTGAAATATAATTATACAGTATAACAGTTTTTTTAGTTGTTTAATACCTAGATTGTTGTTTTGCGAAATAATAATGAAAATCAAAAGGTACCTAATAAAGAAATCCCTTTTCTAGATTATCCTACAATAGACCAGTGGCAAATGATGTCTGTACGCGAGAAGGATACCTCTTTTGTGGACACCTTTCTCACAGCAGCTGTTGGAATACTGAGGACCAAGGACTGTAAAGATACTGCCACAGATAGAACAAGCTTCTCCATCGTGCCAAAGAAAGTGAAAATAGTAAGTCATAATCATTTGTATGATAAAAAAAATTAAAGACTGGAATATTTTTTATAACTTTATCATGATAACGTCTCTTTAAGTTAGGAGATTGAGCATTTATCAAATTATAGCATACTCGTACACAATAGATAATCGAGGACATAAACAAACAAACAACACATTGATTCCTGGAAAGTAATAACGAAATGGTCTCTCATAAAATACAACAATAAAAGTTTACTGCGATAGTAACAAAGAACTTTCCTAATATTATCGTTTTGGCACACAGGGTCAAAGTCGAGTGATAGCGCTGCTGAACGACCCCATTAGAGAGGAAGACAGTATCAAGATAATGGTCGACAAGAAAGGCGAAGTTATACAGATACCTACGTTCAAGAAAAGAAACCCTTACACATTACAGTTCGATATACCAGGTGAGATTGGAACAGGGAACTAATTATTATTACACCTTATCTTGGGTAAAGGAATTTTAATATATGGGTTTGAATGATATAATGCAATTCTTAATTAAAATTTTGTTTTAAATAGAATCCTGTCTGGAAGTATCTATGCTAGTGTGGGTACGAGTAAGCAAGAACGGCCAGTCACTGGGCAGGAGGCAAATCAAGTGTGAGAGTAGATTGAGAGAGCTGGACCAGTTGCTGAGAGCCTCCGACCATCCTTTAGAATTTATGTGCCAGGTAAATAATTTTTATGTTTGCAAATAACTTGTATATTTTTCAATCAGTATAACCAAATAACGTTCCATACGGAAGGAATTCAGTTTTGGGTATTAATATAAATTTGGGTACATATCTTTAAACATAAAAGTTAAGTTGGTCTATCGTCTTTATTTGAATAAAAATATATTTGTGAATGTAATTTTATTACAGACATTAGGTTTTAAGACGACTAGCAAGGAACAGCTTGACAGCTGGATGTTGACCGCATTCCAAAAGAATATTCCGCCTCATTTCAACCTGTTATCATCAACCGAACAGTACAATCCTAAAGCTGATGTATCAAGTAAGTCAAAATTGTAAACCTTCTAAAATACTACCACATATTAAATCAATTTTAAATATTCTGTAAGTAATTCGTGGTAGTATACTTCAAAACTCAGGTACTAAATGTCTTATTTGTGCAGTTCATTCAAAACTTAGTGAAATATATAGTTAGTGAAATATATAGTTAGTGAAATATACCTAGTTTAATAACTGACGTATTTGTAGGTGGTGAAGAGTATCCTACATTGCTCCACTGGGCAGCTCGATTTGGACTGGAACGAGTGTGCTGGCAGCTTCTAGAATGTCCTGGAGGAGGCGCCGCGGTTGCCCTTAGAAACGCACGACAACGGACACCCGCTGATCTAGCGCGGGACCATAAACACTACAAACTGGCTGATATGCTTGCTGATCATCTTGTAAGTACATTGCCTTTATAACTACAAATATAAATTTAATACAAAATAATTTTTACACAAAATAGGCAAATTAAGAGCTGTATGTGTATAATAAAACTAGTTGCCTTTATTATGGATTAATTTTGTTACAGAAAATCAACGAATTTTCCAACATGTATTACTATCTTAAAAACATGTCGGATCCTGACAAAGAAGGTAATACAGAAGATGGTAAACAAGAAGAGCTACGCATCGTTGAATCTTCTGACACCGTGGACTCTCCAACACGCGAATGCGCTGCAGAAAATGGTTCTTCAGATCCCTTCAGCGAAACATGCACTCAAAACTTAGAAGATAATCTAGTAAAAGCAGAAGAGGATATCATGAAAAAACGACGACCGAGCCTCAAATTACCGAAAGTCAGCGAACAACTGTACCAAAATGATTTTCAACTTCGTGATAACACCGCTGACAGAATCCAACAAGCTATCGAGCACGACTATTTAGTCCAGCCTTCGAACATTAAAGTAGAAAGCCCTCAATATCGACCAAATAATTTATATGTGAATAGTTCGAGATTGATACCGCAACAGTCTGAACTTTGCTTATATTCACCCACCGAAGAATCTAAGTCATTCTTAATCGACACGCCAACATCGGATATAAGTCAAATAAACCTAAATACCAAAGATAACCGTAACAGCGGCAATTCGGTTAAATCTTGTAAAGATGCAACGGGCCAAGAAGAACTTGCAGAAATAATTAACGATTTTAAAAACAATGTATTCACGATATCTGAAGTCGAAAAGCTAGTCATGGAGTGGCGAAACAGAAATGAGACACAACAATCTCTAAAAGAAAAGCAAGAGCAGTTGAATAAAATGCGAGAAGAATATGATAAAATACAACAAAAAATCAAGGACCATCTAAAAAGGCCCACGCCTTTTGAGAGAGTTAAGAAAATGTTTTCTAAGAGTAAAAATAAACGTGAGTATCAAAACTTTACGATACTTTACCATCATGAAGATATAATTATGTATTATCACAACTTAAATCTTATGAGACTAATTTAAATACTATTTCAGACCAAGAAAACAACACAGGAACCATTGAGAAACGAAATGGCAGCACCAGACCTAACAGCAGTTTAAGTGAAAGTGAGTATCGAGAAATTTAATAGCTTTTCTCCCTTTTCAATACCTATGGAGAACAAATAAAATAATATTTGATTTGTTTAGGTTCATCCTCTTCAGGCCGATTAAGCACCGTCAGCGGTGGAAGCGTCGGAGAAACAAACAGCATGCAATCTGAACATGACGACAAAGCCAGATCTATTGTAAGTATAATTAAAATTTCCATAAAAAACATTATATAATCACTTTTTAATTGAATCATTTTAAAATTATTAAATTAATTCAAATTTCAATCCAACATTTAAAAATTTTTCACAAATTACACAAGTATTCTAAAAGTTGTATATATGTACTATCTAACTTGGGCATGTATTTTTAGATCTCATCCAGTACGCTAACAATGAATTCAGCGTGCGACGGTGAAAACCGTTTAGACGACTATTTGATTCCTCCCCCGCCACGGCCGGTCAACGGATGCGCTCAATTCACAACATTTGGACATCCGAAACACGATAATAGGTAAAGCAAATTAACTTAATTGCCATAAAGTCATCCCATCCCGGACAATTTACTCATTCAGTTTGATATGTACTTATTTTATTTGTATGATGCCATGTTATTGAGATGCGTTTTATAAGTGAAGTTAAACTTGTTATTTAATTTTATTCAGCAATCATTAACTGATTACTGTTATTGTACGTCCCTTGTAGAATTGAGTATGTAACAATTTTCATTTTCCTGTAGTATTAATCATTTTGGTGGTTTATTATTAGATAGTTCTGGATTATAATCCAGTCGTGAAATGTTACAAGTGTCTTATAGGTCGATTGATATTCGTGATTTTCAACCAATTTTGAACTTATACGAGATAGACTACATTGTAGCAGCGAATACTTGACCAGACCTGCTAAAAAACATAAATAAAAAATTACAGGAGCACTCACATGGCAACAATAGTGGAACGCGAAACGTCCGCCTCCCGCGAGCGGCTCGACGAGTCCGACGCGACGCACCTGCGCATGACGTTCGGTTCCCGACGCTGCGACGACAGAGATGGCGCACACATGTATATGAACATTTCTGCTACACACACGTAGATGTTTCGTTAGAAAATGTCTATAAGTAATGTTATAGATTATTTTTGTAAAAGTTGTTTAGAATATACTATGCTGATAGTTATGTCAAAGAATAAGGTACTTTACCAAATAAGGCAATTAAATTCATGCCGTCAGAGAATTTCTATAGGCAGTTTCTAGATATTTTTTAAGTATTTGCCTGTTAACAACATAAAAGTGACTTTATCAGAAAGGGCTGAAACTGGTTCTTAGTATTTAGATGAGCATTTACAAGGCATTCTATAATATTGCACATTCGGCTGACTTTTTGAATATTTTGCTATTATACACTTAAAAATAAACATTCGACAATTCAAGCAAGACTGACACATTTTTTCACTTTGAAATGTAAATATTTGTAAATAGCTGCTAGTTAATGAACTATTATTTATTTGGAAAATATTACATTTGTGGTACAAATATATTACTTGTAGTTAGTATAAATTGTATGTAAGTACATTACCACCTAGCCATGTATGACAATCTTAGAGGTTTAAGACTCAAAGAAAACAAGATTTTTTATTAATACTTTTATATTAACTTTCCCAAAATGCATTTATAATATATGTATAAATAAATGGATAAACTAAGACGCAATGTTTTATTTGCATGCACCTTAACTACTTGGGTATGAAAACTGCTTAAGTATTGTTACTGAATATTCATGAGTATAAAAGAAGTATGTAGTTATGTCCAAATTGGTTATTTAATGGCGCATCCACACATGCCGCCGGGTTTAGACCGCCCACGCCTCCTTGCCGCTGAATGCAGGCCGCCGGCTTTACCGGCGGCTGCCACTTCACTCCTACCACTCCGTATCGAAGCCGCAAGCAAAATGCCGCGCGTGCCGCAGGTAAAAGATGGAATTGCCTGTGCGGCGACGGGCATGTGTGGATGCACCATAAGAGCTGAAAATGAAATTGCAGCATAAAAAGAACCTTGTAAAGTCATGTACCTAATAAAGTACATTTTATTCTACATCTAGATACTCAGCAAACTAGTCAATAAATATAATATAATGGAGTAACCAAAATATAATACCTATGCTATTAGTAATATAATTAGATTGTGTATTCTTATATCTCGATACTTTATGAAATGATTAAATTCTACAATTATTTTTACGGAATAATAAAATCAATGACATTTCCGTTGAATTAATAAACAAAACAATAGTAAAATGATACTGTTAAAGTAAATAATTCTAAAAAATGTAAGCGCGCTGGCACTTATGGCGTTTTCTGGTCGTTGTATGTTTTTTTTTAATTCGATTATAAATGGATTTCTTTAATTATTATTCTTACAATTTATTAAAATATATTTTCTTCACAACAGTATCACATCGTATTATTATGGTAGATTATATATCATCCAATAAATGTAATACATTTTAGATTGGATATAAGTATTATTAGGAGAAATTGATAGTTTAAAAAGCTTAAAAATTGACAACACAGCTGATCAATTAATACAAATATATTTAAAGAGATCGAAGGAAAAAAAGTAGAGATATTAATATACCTTATGAGTTATGACCTTCTTATCTTTGGGCAAGATTAAATTTTATAAGTAGGTACATTGTCTAAAAATAAATAGTTAAAAAAATTACCTAAAATAATGAAAGAGAACCGCCATAGCGCATTTCATCCATTTAATGCATTATTTATCTTCTCAAATCAAAAAATCAATTTTTAAAGCTTTGTTTTACAAAGACAGTCATATTTTGTTGTTTTGTGCGTAAATATTTAAAACGACAATTAATGTTAAAATTTTGTAAATTTATATTTATTTTTAGTGCCAGATATCAATACACGTCTAAGACAAATGAATTATAATATTCAACAAAAATTATTTTAATATTATTACATACGTATATTTGTGATTAAAAAGCAGACATCACATAACAAACAATGTGCAGTGTTAAAAATTTACTTTTATTTACGTATTATGTTTTTT